>JASDQU010107015.1:8905-29359 GCA_032191745.1 Picea mariana | reverse complement strand
TACCTCCACGTGTGAACCTGACGAGAATAGGAGGCTCCGGAAAGCAAGAGAAAACCCTAATGAGTTGGCTAATAACCCTAGAAGCCTTGTCGGCTCAAGAAGATAATTTATATTAGGTTATTAGCCTCCAAGAGAAGAAGTCGGCCAGAAATAATAATAATATACTGAACAGACACATATCCAGAAGGAGAAGAAGGCCCCAACAAAACTGGCAGAACCACTATAAATACAGGGCGCCAATTCTCATTTGATAGCATCTCAGAATTGCAGTTCCCAATTTGGTATGCACATGTGGAGGAGGACTGTCGGTGCAGCTGCAGCAGCAGCTAGTTTCAGTATTGGCTTGCACTATCTATTGGCGAGGGTTTGGACTATTTGATCAGCTTTTTGTGATGTGCTATCCTTGGGGAAAGGTGCACTACCCTTTGTTTGGCTATCTAGCCTAGGGTTTGCTTCCAGAGGAATTCTCAGTCAAGGTTAAGGTGCTCGAAGGGTGGCTTCGGCCTATGGTTGGGTGACGAGGGTATCGTCAATGGTAAAACGAGCACACCATCTTCTATATTCTAACAGGTTATGGGCCCACAGCCCTTCAGTCAACCTAAAACGCTGGAAGGAAACATAGCCGCCAGATATTGAGCTTGTTGAGGAACTGCCGCTAGGGTTACTAGTAGGAGCAGTTTCCAAAAGCACTACAACTAGGGTTACTAGTAGAAGCAGTTGCAGAAACCCTAAACCTCTTGTTGAGGCACCTTAAGTGAATGGATTGACATATTCTCCAGATAGATTAGTGTGCCCTAGCCTAGCGCATCTCCTGGCACTCTCAGAAGGCCAAGACGTGAAGTTTGGATTTCTGGTCAAATCTAGGGTTTGACCAAGTCAAGCAAGCCATGACGAACTCTATGAAGTCTGAGAACAAGTTAGATGGAGCCTCTAACTTCAGAGCATGGAAGACAAGGATTGACCTCATCCTTGCTAAGAATAAAGTGTTGGATATTGTGAAAGGAAAGATCGTGAAGCCAGAGTTTGAAGAAGGAGAAGAGAAGGAACCGCAGAACGTTGCAGCCTTGGAGAAGTTCAAAGATGTTGACATCAATGCCATGAGTATCATAGCAGATTCTATAAAAGATCACTTGATACCCTACATCTCCCATCTTGACTCATCGAAGAAGATGTACGATGCCCTAACAAATCTCTTCTCGGTCAGAAACATTGGACAAGTTATGAGTCTGAAGAATGAACTTCGTAACATGAAGATGAATGATGACGACAGCATAACATCATACTTTGTAAGGATCTCCTAGTTAAGAGATCAACTACAAGCTATTGAAGAGATCACTTCAGAAAAGGAATTGGTGAACATAGCACTCAATGGTCTTCCCAAGACATGGGATGCATTTTCCGCAAGCATGAACACAAGGAGTACCCGACATTTGAAGAACTTTGGACTTGCTATGCTCAAGAAGAATCAAGGATCAATGCAAAAGAGAAACCTCAAAAGAAGTACGATGATCAAGCCCTCACAGCAAGATTCAAGAACTTCAGGGACAAAAGAAAGTTCGATTCAAGAAGGAAGCCAAAACAAAGAAAAGATATTTCAGAAATACAGTGCTTCAACTATCAAAAGTACGATCACTACAGGAACCAGAGTCCCGAGCTAAAGAAAAGGAAAGAGAAACATGAAGCATCAGTTGTCGAAGAAAAGGAACCTACAAAGAAGACTAAGCAGGATGGAAGAGACTTCTTCTACTAAAAGGTAACAACACTCTTCTTATTTCTTGTTTGCATCGTCTCTGTACATATCTTGTTGCATCGTCTTTGTACGTATCTTGTATATCTATCTCTTGGAAGATAATGTGTTCCAAAAAGAACTATACCTATGGAAGAACAACAAGAAAAGATGAAATATATCATGTGAAAGCTATTACAAAATAAGCCAAAATCAGAATCAATCTTGAAGAGACTTAGAAAAAGCAAAGGCAGAAAGAAGTCAACAATCAAGAGAAAACTGGAAAAAGACTTATGACGTCCTGTAGAAGACAACAAGATGGAAGCGTGGACTCTGTTAGACAAGAGAGCCAATTATACATTGCAGAAGACAATAAGGATGCAGATGGAAGCATAGACTCTGTTAGATGGAGGGAGCAGATTATATACACTTGTACTTGAAGCAAAGATTAGGAGGGAGCTAATCCTATGATCCATTGAAGATGATGAAATGTATATATCCATGGTAGCAGTCATGAAAGATAGCACGTGTTCAGTTCAGCCGCAGAAGAAGACTTCCTCAGAAGCCTTAAAGAATTCCTGGTTGTCCATCCAGATCCGTGATCCTATGATGAAAGGAAGAAGTGGAATCTCTAGAACATGGAATCTACAAGAAACTCCATGGACCCAAGAGATAATGAAAAACATGAAAAAGAACATGAAGATTCCAAGAAAGAAAGAGAAGCCAGAACACCCAGTCATTGTATCAAGATTGCCAGCCTGATATGAACTCAATAAAAGCAATCAAGCAGAAGAACTTGAAGTCGTGATGAAGAATAGTGTATAGAAGACTTATAAATAAAAGCATTGCTAGAACCAAAGGTTCTCCCAGATGGAGGGAGAAGACTATGATGATTACCTATTTCAGTTAACCAGACTTACCTCTACATAAGTCATTATACCATCCACAACATCCATGAGTTGGAGTTTCTACATCAGATGAATGCAAAGAATGTTCTCCAGAGAAATTGAATAAAGAGCGTATGAAGAGAAATCTCAAGACCTTGAGGTATACCAGAAAGAGACTCCTGTATGCAGATAAGAAGAAGACAACTTGGTGGAGAATCTCCAGTGCACAGCAGAAGCGTGGTGAAGATTTCCTATAACATTGAGATGACTACTCAGTAGATCAGATCTCATGATGACAGAAGAAGTGCCACATAGATATGTTTCAGCGTTTCCAACTATGATATACTCTATTGTTCAGATCTACATGAAGCCTTCACAGTGTTCCAATCTAAAGTACATTTGAAATCAAGCATTACATTATCCATGATGAAGTCTAGAAAGGTGAAAATGATTTCTCCAACACATATCTCCACAGATGAGCAGATAAGTAGAGATTTTGGTAAAGCTTTTATCCAAGATGAAAGAGTTTGCATACTCAAGCTAGAGCTCGTGGAAACAACTTCCCTCTTATTGGAAAAGAAAGAAATGACTCTCCAAGTTAGGAGAGAGCATTGAAAATATTATTTATCTTTGTAATTAAAAAAATAGTCCAGATTGGACAGATGCTTTCCTGTTCGGAAAGTGGATTGAGATTTCTGACGGACAGTGACTTTCCATTGTGGTTAACATGGAAAGTAGTCTGATTGTTGATGTATCATAGACATCGACTTCCCATTGTGGTTAACATGGGGAGTGGTCTAGGACAGTCATTCTTCTTGGCAATCACTCTGAGTAGTGGTCAAGTAGAATGGTCCGCCTCGTCGGGCAGTCATTCTTTTGAAGTTCACAGTTGTGAGCAGTTTCGAAGAATGGTTTGTTTTGGAGGTTGATGCAGGACAGACATGCCTTAGGGTTATACATTCTCTCCAGGGCGCACTTTGATTAGTGTAGGAGGAATGGCCCAGGGTGGGGAATGGTCCGGATAGTCATTCCTTAGGGTTACACATTCTCTCCAGGGTGCACTTTGATTAGTGTAGGAGGAATGGCCCAGGGTGGGGAATGGTCCAGGCTCAGCAATCAGGGACAGTCATTCCTTAGGGTTTATACATTCTCTCCAAGGTGCACTTTGATTAGTGTAGGAAGAATGGCCCAGGGTGGGGAATGGTCCAAACATTTCTTAGGGTTTATACATTCTGTCCAGGGTGCACTTTGATTAGTGTAGGAAGAATGGCCCAGGGTGAGAAATGGTCCAGGCTCAGAAATCAGAAATAATCCCTCTTCCTTGGTTGAGAAGAATAGGGCAGATAGCCCATTGCTGATGAGGGCAGATATTCTTTCATATCTCACAAACGTGAGTGAAAGATTGGCCCAGATGATTCAGTTTATCTTTAACAATATTTTTCTATGCAGGATGGCATCATGATTGTTATGGAGACTACTTATCTCCAGACAGTAGAGATATACTACTGTGGTGAATATGTTTCACTATTTTGAGGCAGATATTCTTTCAGAACTCACAGATGTGAGAGAAAGATTGGCCCAGACAAATCAGTTTATATCATAACATTGTTTCTGTGCAGGTTGTTATCAGATGTTTGTTATGAAGACAGTAGATATAGACTATTGTATTGGATGTGCTCCACTATTCGTGAGGCAGATATTCTTTCAGAACTCACAGATGTGAGTGAAAGATTGGCCCAAATAATTCAGTATATATTATAACATTGTTTCTATGCAGATTGCTATCAGATGTTTGTTATGAAGACTGTATGACAGTAGAGGAGGACTACTGTGGTGGATATGTTCCACTATTCGCAACCATATGTTGTTGATCAAGTACCTGTGTGTTACTTGGTGTGGTAGTGTACCACTAGATTGTAGTTATGTACTACTATGAATAGACACAGTTGTGTTCCATCCTTGTTCTAATTGCCTTGAAGACTATCAGCAACTTATTGGAGAAGAACAGAGATTTTCCAGACAGAAAACAGTTCAGAGCATTTACTCTCCTTGTATCACTCTATGGTGAGAGTGACTTATCCAGCATCATGTCTAATTACTCAGATGAAGTATGGCTTCGAGAGATGATGCAGCTGATGGTGATGGTGATGCTCATGATCTAGTCATGATATAGTCTAGATGACTATATTAATGCTATCGGGTAAATGGTATGTTTTGTGCTCAAGTCCATTACCTGTAAATACCTCTCTAGCTAGGAGGGAGTGTTAATATTATGGTAGCTGCGAGAGGTATTTACCTCCACGTGTGAACCTGACGAGAATAGGAGGCTCCGGAAAGCAAGAGAAAACCCTAATGAGTTGGCTAATAACCCTAGAAGCCTTGTCGGCTCAAGAAGATAATTTATATTAGGTTATTAGCCTGGAAGAGAAGAAGTCGGCCAGAAATAACAATAATATACTGAACAGACACATATCCAGAAGGAGAAGTCGGCCCAAACAAAACTGGCAGAACCACTATAAATACAAGGCGCCAGTTCTCATTTGACAGCATCTCAGAATTGCAGTTCCCAGTTTGGTGCACACATGTGGAGGAGGACTGCCGGTGCAGCTGCAACAGTAGCTAGTTTCAGTATTGGCTTGGACTATCTATTGGCAAGGGTTTGGACTATCTGATCAGCTTTTTGTGATGCGCTATCCTTGTGGAAAGGTGCGCTACCTTTTGTTTGGCTATCTCACCTAGGGTTTGCTTCCAGAGGAATTCTCAGTCAAGGTTAAGGTGCTCGGAGGGTGGCTTCGGCCTATGGTTGGATGACGAGGGTATCGTCAATGGTAAAACGAGCACACCATCTTCTATATTCTAACAGTAGAAGGGGTTGGATGCGTCAAATTCCAAATAGAGTCAGGAGTGTCTCTGGAGGTGGATGAGGTGATGTATGTGCCAGAGATGAAGGTCAACTTGCTCTCTATATCAGCTCTGGAGGATATAGGGTATGATGTAACGTTCGTTGATGGACATGTGCTCATATGGGCAGAGGGAGCAGCCTTGAATGCAACAGTGAGACTTGGCATCAGGCAAGGTATGATGTACAAGGGGTTGGGACATCTTGTAGGTGGGTCCACGGGGATCTTGGACCAGAGATCAGTGTCAAAGAAAGTCAGTTGGTATGACTTGACATTGATGGTTGAGCAAAACAGCACATCAGATCTAAGTGCAACAGAAGTGGCAAGGGGATCTTCCGGTTCAGAGGGAACAGCTACAGTAGCAACAACAGATTTGATTGGATCAGAGATATTGTTGATGGAGACACCTCCCTCACTAAGAGGGAGTGTTAGTTTTAGCTCGGTTTGGTGTCTAAGTTGTGCCTACTATCCTAGGCCAGTTGCGGAACACCTTAATTAACCCAGTCAACATTTTTATCTCAGTGTTATGTTTAGGCTTGCAGCAGATTCTCCTTGAGTGGATTGTGGGGCCAGGGAGAGAGGGCGCACCTCATGAAGGTGGTTGAGTGGTTTGTGGGACCTAGACCAAGGAGGGCGCAGCTCTAGGTGGCTTCTAGTGGAGTGTGGGTCCCTGACCAAGGGGGGTGCACCTTCTAGTGGAGAGTGGGGCCTAGCAGACCCAACTCAGCCATTCAGGCAATTCCTGGGGACACTTGTCAAGGAGGATGGGAGGTTGCTATGGAGATAAAAGGAGGCTAAGGATGAGAGGATAGAACATAATTCTCATTTGTGAGTGAGCCAGTGAGCAGAAGGAGGGGTGCTCTTGAGGCTGAGGAAGAAGGGCGAACTGTGTTGGAGCAAGTAGCAACTGAGGGGGGCGATTCTGGTACTGAAAGTCAGCTGGAACAGGTCAGGCGAAGAAGATCACACATCATCACGTCTTGGTACTTAACCAAGAACCTACCTGGTCCCATACCAGGATACCCCAGAACACATCTGGGGACCCTAGATTACATCTAGGGTCTTATGATTTATCCACCAAGGATCAACCCAAGCATTAAGCAAGGATTCCTTGGAACACATCCAAAGGCCCTAGAACACATCTAGGGACTTATATCATCAACCACCAAGGAACGCATCCAAGAATCAATCCAAGCACCAAGCAAGGATTCCCTGGAACACATCCAAGGGCCCTAGAACACATCTAGGAACTTATATCATCAACTACCAAGGAACACATCCAAGGATCAATCCAAGCATCGAGCAAGGATTCCCTAGAACACATCCAGGGGCCCTAGAACACATCTAGGGACTTACTGCTTGATCCTTGACCAAGAACCCCAGTAATATACTGGGGGCCCTCACTAGGGTCTTTTGCCATGGCTCTAACTGCTTTGTCCCAGACCAAGAACCCTAGGAGTGTTCTAGGGGCCCTAGAACTCAGCTAGGGTCTTAGCTATCCTCCGGAGAATGGCTCTTACAGCTGCATTAATTTCAACACTCAGGGCCATATCAGGCTGCCAGCACCAGGCTCAACTCAGGCCAAAGTTTTACAGCAGCAAGGAAGGAGAGTTAGGGCACTCATCCTCATCCAGGACTGACTAGATTCAGTCATTTTGTTCAGCAGAGAACAGGGCCTAATTCTGGGTGTTATTTCAGTCAAAAGCAGGTTGTACCAGAGGCCGTACAGCTACAGCAAGGAGTGTTGTGTTAGTTGGGCCATACAGAGCCTGTGGAGAGGAAAAACTCTGCCTAAAAAATGTAAGAAATTTCTGTACTGTATTTGCTGTAAAATTCCTCAGAAGCCTCAATAAGAAGCCCTCCTTTGCTGGTTTTTCCCCACACGGGATTCCAGGGTACTTCTGGTGTCTTTGTGTTATTTATGTGCTTGTTTATTGTATGTTTCCGCTGCAAATTTCTGTTCTATATTTCTGCTGTAGGTTTCTGCATAAATTTAGATTTATATCAGCATAGATAATTTCTGGTTTAGTTAATTTATTGGCAGCAATCTTAGTGACTAAGATATAGGTTTAAATTTCAACAGTAATCATATCAGGGACATGGCCACTGTCTTTCATCTGTTTAAATAACTTTATTGCCTTCTTAAGATGACCCACTTTAAAGAGTCCATCAATCAGTGTGTTGTACATGATAACATCAAAACCCAAACCCTGTTTTAGCATCTCATAGAAGATTTGTGTTGTACATGATAACATCAAAACCCAAACCCTATTTTGGCATCTCATAGAAGATTTGTTGAGCTGAGTCTATCATGCCATGCTTGTAGAGTCCATCTATTACCGTATAGCTAACTAGATCAGCCTGTAACATTTCTCCGACGTCTCTTGAAAAATCACCCTGGCCTTGTCCAGAATATCCACCTCACAAAACTCATTTATAAGTGTATTGTGTGTGATTTTATTTGGCCAATTGCCTGTTTGCACCATAACATCTAACAACTGGAGAGCTTTTTAAAGTTTGTTTCCTTTGCAAAGACAAAAAATAAGAGCATTATGTGATAACATCCAGATTTTACTTCTTGTCCAGCACATCATGAAGCACTTTGGTGGCCTCCTGCTGCCACCCTTCCTTTAAGAAACCATCAATAAGCATATTGTATGTGACAACACTGGGGCATATATTCTTGTTGGGCATTTCATAGAAAGAAGAGCTTCCTAGCCTCATCCAACTTGCCTTCCTTATAGAAACCATCAGTAAGCGCACTGTATACAACAACATCGGGGTATATGTTATTTGCCAGCATATCATAGAAGAGTTTTACAGCCTCCTCCAACTTGCCCTGCTTACAAAAACCATCAATAAGCGCACTGTATGCGACAACATCAGGGTATATGTTTTTCCTTGGCATATCATAGAAGAGTTTCATAGCCTCCTCCAACTTGCCTTGCTTACAGAAACCATCAATAAGGGCACTGTATGCAATGACGTTAGGGCATATGTTTTTTCTCGGCATATCATAAAAAAGTTTCATAGCCTCCTCCAACTTGCCTTGCTTACAGAAACCATCAATAAGGGCACTGTATGTGAGGACATCAGGGCATATGTTTTTTCTGGACATATCATAGAAGAGTTTCATAGCATCCTCCAACTTGCCTTGCTTACAGAAACCATCAATAAGGGCACTGTATGCGACAACATCAGGGCATAAGTTTTTTCTTGGCATATCACAGAAGAGTTTCATAGCCTCCTCCAACTTGCCTTGCTTACATAAACCATCAATAAGGACACTATATGTGACAACAGTATGGCATATGTTTTTGCTGGGGCATTCATAGAAGAGCTTCATAGCCTCCTCCAACTTGCCTCCTTTACAGAAACCGTCAATAAGCACATTGTATGTGACAACATCAGGGCATAAGTTTTTGCTAGGGATTTCACAGAAGAGCTTCATAGCCTCGTCCAACTTGCCTTCCTTACGGAAACCATCAATAAGCGCATTGTATGTGACAATATTTGGACATATGTTTTTGCAGGACATTTCATAAAAGAGTTTCATAGCCTCCTCCAACTTGCCATCTTTACAGAAACCATCAATAAGTGCACTGTATGTGACAACATTGGGTTGATACCCTTCTTTTGACATTTGATATAGCAGTTTCTTGGCATCTTGGAGCTTTCCATCTTTGCATAGTCGATCTATGAGGGTGTTAAACGTGAATGAATCAGGCTCGTAGCCCTTTTGCAATATAACAGCTATCAACCCGAACGCCTCGTGGGTTTTCCCCATCTTGCAAAGCCCGTCTATTACGGTATTATACGTAAAAAGATTAGGGGTCTGCAGTTTAGTCGCCATCTGATTGAAAAGTTTGAAAGCGTCCTCCATCCTCCCCACCCTAAAAAGCCCTTTGATGAGGGTACTGAAGGTTATGACATCTGGAATATACCCAACAGTTTCCATTCTTTCAAACACTTCGAATGCATAATCCATTCTACCTGTTTGACAGTGAGAATTGATGACAATGTTAAAAGTGAACAGACTTGGAACAATTTCTGCTTCAACAATAAGTGTGTAAACAGACAGTGCCGATTCATGCCGATTCCGTCGGACTAGGCTACTCAATAAAATATTGCAGGTGATGATAGTTGGGGTGGATTCAGATTTAGCTGAAAGAAGATGCTTGAAGGTGTCCACTGCCTCTTGAAGCCTGTTGGTCTGACACAATTGTTTAATGCGCATCTCTGCAGTGGCATTCAAATTGTGAAAGGGGCGTTGAGGGATGGTATGGGCCACTGAACTCTTCTTCCACAGGAAAAGCATTGTCTTTCTCTTCATAATCGCCGCCATCGCGATGTTGATTGAGAGTGAGATTGGTTTTAACACCCGATCATTAAGACCTTGAACCCGAGTTCAACCCTGCAAACACCCGCTCCTTAAAACCTTGAACCCAACCCTGCAAACGCTCGCTCCTAATCTATTATTATCAAACGAAGTCATTGTCGTCAATTGACATAAAAATTTACTCCTTTGCCGTTGCGATTAAACGAGAATTCTAAACGTTACATCATTTGGATAATCATGGTTGAAATTGCATATTTTTATTGTATAAATGGATTTAGCATTTTCAATAATCTTTATTACATCCAAATTCTGTAATTTCAACCATTCATATTTATAATTCTAACAATTTTTCAATGTAAAATATAAAATAGATTTATAATTCTAACAATTTTTCAATGTAAAATATAAAATAGTAAGAAATTTTTGGGGGAAAAAAAATTTCACCTCGACGCATATTTAATCTACTCTTAATTATTGATAGAAAAATTGAAACTTTGTAATTCAACAACTCCTATTCCCTCCCTTTCTTCTTTGCTTCTCTCCTTGATTCGCTATCAACTTATTTTCCCATTTCCTTATTCAACTTCATTAGGGCCCTTGCTTTCTTTTAACCCTTCCAAAACGACCTGACCTCCCTGTTGCAAACCTGAATCTTGATTTTGAAGGCATGGCTATGGACCATTATTGCAATTACCATCGGGCCAACCATTCCGAAAACACGTCAAGGGAATAAATCCGCCAATATCACACCTTTCTGTCTTTCCTAATCTCTGTTTTTGGTGAGTGACTTCGTCTCGGGCATCCAATTGTTGAAATCACCTGTTTAAGAGAGCTCTTTTCCATTCTGCCAGTTAAAGCAATTGGTTTTTAGGTATTTTATCCTTTTTCTTATTGTTAAATCTTTTTGTTTAATATTTAATGGGTAGTTGTGCCTTTTTTAAATTAATCCTCTTTATATGCATTTAAAAAAAATGCTATTCAGATTTGGTCAGAATTAAAAAAGGGTTTTTCAGCATGCTGAATTTTTTTTTGCATTTAGAAATGGATTTTAAACAACAAAAAATAGTGATTTAATGCAAATTTATATGGCTCCAACCAAAAAAAATCATTTGGTAGAATAGTTAGAAAAAGCCAAAAAAAATAGCATTTATTTTTACTTAGATAGATTTTGATCTCTCCATTTTTATTAATTTATATTATTTGTTTAAATTTGTATTTATTAATTATGAACTAGATTCTCTCATATTATTCGTTTTAAATTTATATTTATTAACTAGCATACCCCAAAGCAGGGGAAAGGAAACACCAAAGCGAATTGGTGTAGAATTGGTGTAGTTACGTTATTTAAACACCTAAGTGAATTGGTGTGGTTACTTTATTTAAAGACCGTGTGATTTTGTTTTGGGGAGGATTTAAAGTGATGTAGCCACATGTAGTCAATGTTCAAAGTTTTGGACAAGTAATTTAGATCCCCATTCTCAATTGCAGGGGCATCTAATGCATCTAATGAAGCCTATACAACCTTTATGTGAAATTGGGTGAATCAACATATTTGGACCTGCAACAACAGAAGAAACAAATTGATCATGAAAATGAACCAATTTCCTTTATAACCCTTCATGCCACCACTAAAGCTTTTGAATTTACCTTACATATATAATCGGTTCAATCATTGTGGTCAATGGAGGGTGGAAGACGACACCGATTAGACTTATTGCAAGCTTCATTTGTAACAATCCAGTTTGATCAATTTAAGCAATTGAGAAGTGTTGAATGCAAATGCATAAAATGGGTAGGAGGGAGGAAGAAACAAAGCATTATTGCAACCAATCACAACTTCAAACAGGGTATTTCTTTTATGCAATATCAAAATTAAGAATGTAAAACTTGGAAGCAATCACTACTACGTCCAAACACATTAAGACGAAATATGTAACCAACCAGTGTGGACCATCCAAACCACGGTGAATCCGTTGATCATTTTATCCAAATCCTACATGTAATGACCCACAAGTGAACTACCCCTACTTTGTAAAGATTTGCAAACAAACTTGGTGTATTTCCGACCCTCACTCTCCCATAATTTAGGCAGATCCTTTGCTCTCAGTAGTGGATCGAGCACTAGAAGACATTTGGGTAAAATTAAAACTAGATGCATGCATTGGAAGACATATTTGGGTAAAACTTAAAACTATATTCATGCATTGTTGGCATTTAAAATGTTGTTAAATCATCTATCCAACTTGCACATGAGTTTGTGGTGTAACAGAGAAGTCAACAATCCTCTAGATATAGGTTTCAAGTTCCATCCTCTTGCTAGCAACATCTACACTCTTCGTGCAGATGATAATTGGGCCATAAATCATTTGAATCTTGTGTTGGGAGGACGAGGGTAATTATTTAGGTTAAAGACATTTGGAATTTTTATGCCTAGGTGCTTGCAATGTTCTGAGTTATTGTACGATGTTGTAATTGAACCTAGTGTTTCCATACCATAAATAAATGTTCACTCCCAAAAACAAGTAACATTATTGTAAATGTCTAATTTAGATGCACGGATTTCTCAAAAGACGAAAGTCATAGATATTGAAAAATGGACCTAGAAAGCAACAAAAGGCTAGAGGAACAGTGTTTTTACTTGTAATCCTTTTTTGTTGAGTTGTTTGAAAGTTGCCTCAACTTTTACATAGGGATCATCAAGGCTCTTGATCAACCTCTGTACACAGACCCAAATCCACCTTCTCCAAGCATGAGGGCATGACCAAAATTTCTAGTTGCAGCCCTAAGCTCTGCATAGGTGAACGCTTGGAGATTGTGTGGGGGCCTCTATGACAAGCTAGACGTTATTTTGGGTCCAAGGGAATCAACACTTACATCTGATGAAATTGTCTAAGAGTTAATTTCGGAACTAGACCTCCTCCCCTTTAGGCATGACCTACCACTCAATGACCGCGTCCATATTGATTTCTTGTTGATCCTCACATCTTCCTTCCTTTCCCTCTCCATATATGAAAAATGAATGAACTTCATCCTACATTATCCTTGGATTGTTGTCCTGAATATATGCCTTCAAGTTCAGTTTACAATTATTTTTTAGCCTAGAAAACTAATATGCCCAATTGATTTCACGAATCGGGTAATAGGCCCAATTAATTTTATGAATTGGGTAATATGCCCAATTGATTTCACGAAGGGTACAATCTCTCTATAGTAGTGAAAATCGAAAGCAGAGAAAAAAGTCTTGCACACTGAATTCTTCGGGGTTGTCCAGGCTTTAAGTTGTCCAACGCAAAATTGGCTTCGTACACGTGCTCCATCATCTTGCTGGACTCTTGGGCTTATGCAGAGACCAATTTGTTATTTTGTTTAATTTTCTACTTTAAGCGACATAGTATACAAACCTTCTGAGTTAGAGGGATATCCATAATATATATATATATATATATATATATATATTAGTTCTCACTTATGTATCCTACTATGAATTGCAAAGATATAAATTGACACACATGCTTGGAAAATTCAAAAATATAAATTCTCACACATGTCATGGAAAGGTGTATTGGGATTGTACCAAGTGGGAATGCAATTATAATCACAAGCAAAAAACCAATGCACAGTAAAACAACTTCATCTAGGGTTTCCACATCTTAAGGATCAATTAATGGAGACTACCATCCAAAAAAGGGAGGTTTGTTCCGCCATTTGTTGTTAGCAAAATGTTAAATTACACAATTGAAAAACCCAACACCATGTTAAATTATGAAATGGGAAAACTCAATAACAAGTAATTTTTAATAGAAAATCCCTGTCTTTGGGCTAGAGTGAGGTCAATATCCTTGGGACGTGTCACTCTCAGGATCCTCAAGTAGAACCATCTATACAAAATGCGTTGAGAATTGAACCTGGTCTAGCAGTCGTAAACTCACACAAATTTACCGCTAGGCCACAACCCAACTGTCAATTTCTTAACCCAACACCTAACCGTTAATTCCAAACAAATTACTCTTAATTTATTGAATAAAAGAAAAGTTGAGTTTTTAACCAAATATTACAGTGGAAGCAAAAAAATTAAAACCAAACACATTGCACATGAAATTTCTAGGTTAAAACCCCTAGAAAAAACCCAAAGGGAAAACCAGTACATGTGTTGATTTTATTAAATAAAATCTTAGGCTCTCCTTCTAGGATAATGTCCCGCCTGAGGAAAATTCAAATCAGAAAATAACCAAGCCTTACAAACCTCAAGATTAGTCCATCGATCTTGTCAGTTGGTCATTATCTCCCTTGTTGCCCCTTTGCTCCTTTCCTCTGCCCTGCCCTACACACTTGGATGAAAGTCCTTCGCCAAATCAATGAGATCTCACTCACTCATTCTTTGTGTGTGTGTGTGTGTGTGTTTCTACTCCTCTCAATTAGGCTACCTTTTACAACCTTGAGTTTACCCTAAATAAAAAACCCTAGATCTCCAAAATGATCAAGGGATGAGATTAAATCTCACCTTCAACTTATGATCTAATAGCTAGGATTCAATTTAATTCATTGATGCCAAATACTTAGGAATTTAATTAAATTAAACTCACATTAATTACAAAAGTGGATTCACTATAATAATCGCTTTATTAAAGTGAATCTCCTAAGTCTTTAGAGGAACTAAGGATGACTCCCATGTGTTAGACAGAAACCAACGTGGAAGTACTTGTCTGATGCTACATTCATCAACACTCCCTCTTAGTGAGGAAGGTACTTCCACCACCCGAAGGTGGATTTGTCTTCTCTAACATTTTTGCTACCATGGTTGTTATTCAATCCACCTGATCAGTTGCACCCTTTGAACAAAAAGTTATCCCTTCCATCGCGTTTGGACCCTTCTTCGAAGACTTGTTGCCTTTGAACATGCTCCTAGAATCATCATGCTTCTGAGCATCCTACATGGCCATCTTGTACCATGACTCCTTCTTAACAAACTAGGAAGGTTGTTCCTTCCCATTTAAACCTGAAGGTCGACTCCCTTTGAGCTACTCAACCTTTGGAGCTATCTGCTCCTTGTTCTCTGCCACTGTGTTGCTTGCCATTGCTTGCATAGGCTTTCCCTTTAGCCTTTACAAGTTGCTCTCTCTAACTCCAAGAACCATTGTTGTGTTTAAGCTAGATTCTTTGGGCTTGATCAACGCCTATCGATCCTGGAACGCTACATCAAATCCCTTCTTCTCAGTCGTTGAGACTAAGAGCACACTCCTCCTGAGTTTTGGCACCCATAGCACATCCATCACTCTTAACACGCCTCCTAACACCATTTGGAATGGCACTGTCTCAAATCCCTTTACTGCATGCTTGGTGCCCACACCAAGTTCCACATACAAGTCTAAGTCTGACTCTATGAAGCTCTTGAATATCTCTCGTTCTCCTGTCATATGACATGTGGCTCTGCTATCTAGCAGCCACGCACCAACTGATATGGTTCTTGAGGAAAGATGGGAAACAAGTAAGAACTCATGTATAAACTTCTTGGCAAACTCATCCACTTGAGTCTTTGCCGACACAACTACCTCTAGCTATGTCATGTTTATGCCCTTCTTCCTCTTTGGACACTGTGAAGCATAGTGTCCCTTCTTATGACAGTGAAAACACCTAACCTTAATTAGGTCCTTCCATGTGCCAGCTTATGAAGATGAATCTCCAATTGTGTTCATCTTGGCCTTCCCCTCTCCCTTCAATGCTTGACTGACAAGTGCAAGGTTCTCCTCATCACCATCCTATTGTGGGCCTCCTAGATGCAATCATCCCACAATCGATTAAATTTTGGAAGTTTCTCTCGAGCATAGATGCCTTCCTTTTCTCCAGATCTAGTGAGAGTTTGTTAATATCACAATGCCTCATTTGCGACTATGACCAGAAAAGACTAAATCCCTTTATAGCATGTTAGCAAAGTTATTTTTTTGTCACTTATTCTAAGTTACATTATACCTAAACACATGTTGTACATACCATTTTGAGAAAGTTGACAAATAGTTACCTATATGACACCAAAATGAATCTCGGGTTAGCGGGATCCTTAAGTGCTTTCCTAAGTAGAATACGCTCTGCCTCTGTCACATTGGCTTCTCCCCAAGTACATGCAAGGAAAATTCCATTCATCAACCAATTGCAGATATCCATAGTAGTGTGAACCATTTCAAATAACCTTTGCAATGCTTTGTTCATAGATTTTTTTGGCTATGCCCTTCCAAAATATTTATAAGATTGATCTAATCTGAATATGTCATCATGTGCATTGTTGCTAAGATTTGTTGTGCAATAAACATGGCCATTGAGGGACTGAACTACAACTACAACAAAAGTGCATGCTAGTGTGTTCCTTTGAAGTGCAATTTGCCTATATCGGTTGTCCAATTCATCAAAAGTCAATTCATTAGAAGGGCCCAATATCCATTATGCAACATATGGATAAATGACAAACACGTATGTTGTCACTAAGTTGTTGGTCATAACAAAATGTACATATTGTTGTGATCTCATTGTACACAAACCCTGGTCTTGAATGAATGTAGATCGAAAAACTAAGCTCCTATGCTTCCTGCACAAAGCCACCATACAATATAGCATCCCCCCTTAACAATATCTTTAGTACAATGCTCTTAATTTTTTCCAATGTGAACTCAAAAATTAGACTCTCTATTGAGCCTCACCAACATATTTCATTGAAAATAATAATTCAAGCTTGCTTTGAACTCATCAACATTTCTTAATTTAGACAAAAGATAATAGATCATCATTTAGTTATCCTATTTTTATTTGCACGATTGGAGCTGTTACAAATTGTGAAAACATCTTTACAACAATTTTTAAGAGTAATGCTCTATTCTTTATCAAAAATAACAGAGGAATGTTTAGCTTATGCATTTCTTACATACACTTGATCGAAATTTCAATTATAGGGCAACACTTATAGATTCATCTGCCTTCACTGTAATATATGAGGTATTTAAAGGGGTAGTTTTCTCAAGGTAGTTTGTGCCCGGGATCATTTGTCCACGTGTGAAGGATCGGCTAGTACTTAGCATTAACCAAGTAATAACTAACAATCCATATGGCATCCCCCGTTCACGACGGATTTCTATCAATATATGTATTCATGACAGATGAAATCAATATCCAAGTAAAGTAAAGTAGATCAACCATCCAATAATATTGATAAGAAAGAAAGTCTGAGCCCTATATCTTTGAACTATACAACATTCCAAAGAAAGGAGGTATATAGTTCCACATATGTTGAAAAGAAACCATTTGGTGCCCAATGTCCCATTAAACACGATGAAAAACGTATTAACACAGAAAATTTTGAGGGCAGGCATACGGTTAAAATTTAAACCTTGAAAAATTGTCGTCGCATGAAATCCAGAGAAAGACGATTCCATGCAAGAAAAATAAAGGCGAGCTTTGGCTTGATGGAGAGAGATTTGATTAAATTCACGTGATTTGAATTCAATTGGGCCCTAAATTGCACATGTAGCTTAAACATGAAAAAAACAAAAACAATGGCCATGACAAGGACCCCAAACTTATACATCAATCAATGATGTCGTTGGAGTTGATGGCCTTAATCCTTCTTCTTCATCATCGTTTAACATTGATTCTCCTCTTCTATTGTTGCAATGTCGAACATTGAGATACACACATGTGATACAATATCACAAAGTTGAGGCAGATTCTTCCTTCACTTCCAGATTAGCAGAAAAGCACTACAGATTGGACACCAGATTCTTCACCTTCATATTAGCAAAAGAGCATTACAAATTTCATCATTGTCAGTACAATGAAAGATCCATCAATTGGCAGGAAAAAGACACCACAGTTTAATATTGTCATTGACGGTACCAAATACACAATGTACAATAAATACACAATGTACAATAAGAACATTTCCCTGTAAAGTCAGAGACAAAAATGTTTTGTTTAGTTGTTTATCTAGCCAAATCGAGGGCGATCCTACCAAAACAAATTCAAACTTGGAAATGTGGTTGGTAACCATAATAATAACAATAACTAAATAAATTAATATCAATTAATACAAATAGCATAGATAACTTTCCTGAGACGCTCAATATCTAGTAAAGTTGCAACAAGCATCCCATTGTTTTCTTCGGCTCTCTTAATGAGATAAGGCATCATACTCTCCACTAGTCCAAACAAAATATATTTGATTACCTCAAATATTACTTTAACCAAACCAACGATATCTTGTCCACCATGTGGTTCAATTGAGCAAACTGTAACCCATTCTACCCTCTTCTCGTAATTCCCCATTCTTTAGCCTTACCATTGGCTAGTTTTGTTGATAAATTGAATCAATGGTAGGTTGAATGGTTGTGTATTATGCATCTACCAGCAAAGGAATCAAAATGGGCCTCCCATGCTCGGTAGAGATAAAATAGCCTTTGCTCTGCTGAAATTAGATCATTTCCGCGGGACTCAATGGCTTAGGCACAGAGTATGTGTGGTGAATAGGGATTAACAGAGAAAGAACAGGGAGAGCCTTTGACTTCCATGACAGGCTAAAGGTAAGATGGCGGTGTTTCCATTTTAGCAAGTGGTTGACTCTTTCCAGAAGATTAAGAGGACAGTTGGTCGTCATCTTCCCACACATGAAACTTACCTGTAACACCAAATCCATTGAAGTTATCAAACAATTTCGAACAAATAATTTGGTAGAGTTTTGAAACGAGGTAGAGATGAGTTACTTGTCGATCCAGGTGGAAGCAGAGGCATAGATTTGACAGTGGTGATAAATTGGTGAAGATCGACATCAGAAGCAACATTTGGAGTCGGTGAAGGTGAAGACACGTGGATGAAGAATATTCATCGATTGCCATAAACAGATGGAAATTTCTTATACGCTTTGGATAAAGGAGGAAGCCTTGAGAGGAACCTCCCCTTAAAGAACACCTTTGATGTAATTATTTCATTTCTCTTCAAATGAACTAAATTCCCTCATAATAGGAGAAACTTTATTTCAAAATAGTTGATTTCTCTTTTTAATTTTCTATTTAACTTTTTATATAATGTATATTAAATTGAGTTGTGCAAAGCATTCTCAAAGGTTTGCACTCTCAAGGTTCAAAGCGTTCTTAAGTAATAGTGAAATCATTGTTAAAGTTATACAGATGTGTTACTAAGTAAAATATTTACAACAAAGCATGATTTATCTCTTCATGTGTGATAGTTACAAATAGCTCTTCAATATTAGCGTCTTAATGTCGTTGTAAGATAAATTTGCATGAGTTTGTATGTTTTGTCTCTTCATGTCTGAGAGTTACAAATAGTTCTTCAATCTTGGCATCTTAATGTCATTGTAAGATAAATTTGCATGAGTCTGTATGTGGTACTTTGTGTTAATAGGAGCATGGTCATTTTTCTATATAAATTCAATATATGTGGGTGAAGCCAATTGGATGGATTTTGTGTTGCTAATTTCTAATCTCGAAAAAGAAGGATTGAATGTCTGTTGATATTATGGTAGTTGCAGGAGGTATTTACCTCCACGTGTAAACTTAACAAGGATAGAATACTTCAGGAAGCAAGAAGAAACCCTAATGAGTTGGCTAATAACCCTAGAAGACTTGTCGGCTCAAGAAGATAATTTATATTAGGTTATTGGCCTCCAAGAGATGAAGTCGGCCAGAAATAATAATATATATTGAACAAACAGATACCCAGAATGAGAAGTCGGCCCAAGCAGTTAGCCAGAATTAGTATAAATATAGGAGGCCAGTTCTCATTCTGGCAGGTAGTCTTAGAATTGCAGAGCAGCACTTGTGCGCACTGCAGTTGCCCAGTTTCTGCGCAAGTTTGGAGGAGAGTTGTTGTTGCAGCTGCTGCAGCTAGCAGTTACAACTGGACTATCTCTTGGCTAGGGTTTGGATTATGTGATAAGCTCTTGTTGGTGCGCTATCCTTGGGGAAAGGTGTGCTACCCTTTGTTTGGCTATCTAGCCTAGGGTTTGCTTCCGGAGTGATTCTATGTCAAGGTTAAGGTGCTCGGAGGGTGGCTTCGTCCTATGGTTGGTGACAATAGAGATATTGTCAATGGTAAAACGAGCATATCCATTATATTCTGACAGGTTATGGGCCCACACCTCCTTCATTCAGTCTAATCGCTGGAAGGAAACATAGCTGGAAGGATATTAAGCTCGTTGAAGAGTTGTTGCTAGGGTTTCCTAGCAGGAGCAGTCACCAAAGCATTGTCGCTAGGGTTACTAGCAGGTGTAGTTGCAGAAACCCTAATCCTCTCGTTGAGGCACCTTAAGTGAAGGGATTGACCTAATCTTCAGACAGATCAGTGCGCCCTAGCCTAGCGCATCTCCTGGTACTCTCAACAAGCCAAGACGTCAAGTTTGAGTTTGTGGTCAAATCTAGGGTTTGACCAAGTCAAAGCAACCATGACTTATTCTATGAAGTCAGAGAACAAGTTAGATGGAGCCTCTAACTTTAGAGCATGGAAGACAAGGATTGACCTCATCCTTGACAAGAATAAAATGTTGGATATCGTAAAAGGAAAGATCGTGGAACCGGAGTTTGAAGAAGGAAAAGAGAAGGAACCACA
>JASDQU010107014.1:129543-143022 GCA_032191745.1 Picea mariana | reverse complement strand
CTCATTAGTTAGCATTAAAATTTTACTCATTACTCATTGTTGTCATTTATAACCATTTAGATGTGAACACATATCAACAACATATATCAGCAATATATCATCAACAAGTCATCACCACAAGGAACACAAAGAACACAAGATGTATGTACAATTTTCTTTTTATTACGGACTACAATCCTTGGGGTTTTCAGCAACAACTGAATAGAGTACAACTCTATAAGAGCACCAGCTCTATAATGCAAGACTCATCTTACACACTCAGCACCATCTGAGATGAGGCAAAAATCCTCAAGAGATATCAATCTGCAATAGGTACGCGACCTGTCAGTAGTCCAACCCGCATGTGTGCGTACCCTGACTCACTATAGCCGTCATATGTACATGGCCAATGTATACAACAACATGTGTATGCATTATGAGCTATTAGGGTTTATCCTTCAATATTAACTCAATCCTCTGCAACCAATTTATCATTCTCTTTCGTCTCTCATTGTCCAAACTGACCACCAGCCAGTCACAACATATCCAATCTCTCCAATAGCTTATTCATGCTCCACAACCAATTAATATGAATGATACTCAATCATAATCAACATATTATAGCCATCATATCAGTACTGAATCATAAGAGTGTTGCTCACTCCATCAACCAATATAAACCACATCATAGCAACTATACCAAGAATTCCCTAAGCATTCAAGCAATAGTATCCATTGAGACAATAATGAAACCATACCAGTGTCTCAGTGACTGATCTGAGCCCATAGAATGTAGATCTGGAACCTGCTTCAGTCTTCAACTATCAGTCATCATCTCAAACACAAATCTCCATGATTTTATCCACTGTACACACCCTGTCCTCATACAACCCGCGTATGTACATTCACTGGCCCATTACAGCTTGTGTATACCTCATAAACTAGGGTTTTTGAAGCTCCGATACTTTTTCCATCAATATCTCCGATATTGCCAAAAATTTGATTCGTCCATGAGATCTTCTTCACGCTCTCTTTCTCAGAATAGATCTTCAATCATGCTCAAGAGATCCACACCAAAGATTCTCTCACAAGAAGCTCGCCATCAATACTCCAAAAGATATTCTCACAAGAAGCTCTCCATTGATCCACAAAAAAGATGTTTTGCAAGAGTCCATAGATATATTATTTATACTTTCGTCCTCTACGTCACTTAACCCATTTCTAGGTCACTTAACCTATTTTCCTTATTTTAGGGTTAACCACTTTCCATAAATAGAAATTTCTCCAATACTTTATCATTTAAATATTCCTTCTTGATTTTGTCACTTCTCTTTATTATTTAAATAATCCACCTTGACTTTATCACTTTACTTTATCATTTAAATAATGATTTCTTCTTTTAGGTCACTTTGACTTCTTTGACCTTGGGGGCTTCAAGCCTTCATACGGGGGTCCTTCATCTTCGTAGGGCCATAACTCTCAAACCATGAAGAGTTATGTGATGTTCCACATACTACCGAAAATGGCATGACAAGCACTATCCATCTAGGATAGTTTCACCAATAACTTCATTGATCTTAATGTCATTATTCCACATACAAGCATAGGTTCTGTGAACCACAACTCAACCACAAAGTGTCTTCCCGTGAGGGCTTTCACCATAAGGGGACCACTTTGGAGTTCATCCATTTGTACTTCTTATTAATCATGACAAGACAATAATGAGTCATAAAACTATGCATAATATATCAAATAATCCATATTCATCACGTATCAATGACAACTCATTGATCCATCTTTATCTATGCATCTTGATCCATCTTCATCAATTGGTTTCTACTTGACATCTATCATTATCATCAAGGATAATACATATACATTTTTCATCAATTATCAATCAATCAATCAATCCATTGACATCAATTAATCACTCAATCATTTGACATCAATCCTTTGACATCAAAATAATCAAACCATTGGCATCAATGAAAACATGATCCAACAATATCCCCCTTTGGCATTGATGGCAATACCAATATTGATGTCAACATGTAGACAAGGCATTCTCTACATCAATAATCATCAATCACAACCATCTGACTATCTCTCTCATAAAAATGTGACTATCTCTTCAAATCAATCACATCAATGTGATTATCTCTCCCCCTTTAACATCAATGGCAAAGGGCCATTCTCCTCTTGGGGCTGCTCCCCTTGCTTGAAATCTCCTTGGGGATGCTCCCCCTATCTTGTTGCCGATGAATAATCTCTCCCCTTTTGAACAAGGGATATCAATCTGATGCAATGCTGAAAATACATTGCTCATGCTCCCTCTATGACCATCGCTCCCCCTGGAATTATGCCTCTGTGATATTTCCTCAAGTATAGAGATATTTTCTAGGTATGAATCTAATAAGAATTTTCTCCTAGAATCATAAGAAGAATGACTCCCCCTATGGGTATGTCTCCCCCTATTTTCAATCGGATCATAGATCAACCACTCTCTCTATGGTGATCCTTGGACCTGTTCCTGCATCAAACTTGTGCCATACCATACATCATGAAACAAAAGATATGTCAATCATGAAAATAGAGAATCATATACAATATATCAACCAATTATATCATGCACAACATCCATGTGCATTAACCATGTACGCCAACAAATATCATCCGTGGAATGTATCCACCATATGCCAACATGTGCATCTACCAATATGCCAACATGTGCATCTACCAATATGACAACCATGTGCATCTACTAATATGCCAACCATGTGCATCTACCAATTATGCCAACCATGTGCATCTATGAGTGTACCATCATGCATCATCACTTGCACCAAGAAAGTATATCAACCATGCATCAACAAGCTATGACTCCCCAATGATGTACAACATGACTATCAACTCAACTCACCAACTACATGTCTCAATATGTAGCCCAACCACATGCAAAATGCATGCACCATGACATCCAGCATATGCTTCCAATAGTACATCATAAGATATATCAATGGAACTCAAATATGTACCAACTATGTACCCCAATAGATCAACATCAATCCATACTCATGGGTTAGTGCCATGCATACACGATTTATTTTACATCGTCACCTTACATGATCTAACATAGAACCATGAAAACCTACAGCAAACAGTGTCAGAACCTGTAATAAACAATGTTAGACTCTGCAACACTGAGTTATACCAACACATCAAGTTGCAATCCATGTTCATTGTCTTTTTCCCAAGGCTTTACCACATATATGTGTTCTACTGCACATCAGCTTGTGTATGTACACGACCTATTCAAGGTCAGCTTGTGTATGTATGTGACTGATACCACTGTCACCTGTGTATGTCTCTGTGGATAACACACTTGAACTCCCTTTCATTCTTTCATTCTGATCTGGTTGCTCTATCTTCTTCACTCACTTCTGTAGATGTCCATGCTCCTCAAAACTTGAGCTCTGAGCATCCATATTTTCAAATATGTCTCCTTTTCCTACTTCATTCCTTCTTCTAGACATGCTATGTGGAGTCCTCATCATGGAATTTATTCTTGTGTTCCAACAATCCTGGGATTTGTGGCCAAATCCACTGCAGTTGTAGCATCTCATGGTGTTATAGTGAACATCAATGTGTCCTACTTAATCACATCTCCAACACCTCATGGTGTTATAAAATCTTCCATTATATCTCCTTTCATAAGATCTACATTCAAAATATTTGTGACCATATCCATTACATGAATAACAATGCTCATGAAAAAATACTTTCATGCCTTTGCTTTGGTGTCCCAAGAATAGTTTATTGATGTCTTCCTTGCTTTGTTCTTTTGAAATTTTCTTTGCCTTGTGTAGATGTTGTTTTGCAATGTTGTCTTCCTTCTTTTATGGACTTACCTCATGCTTCTTTGAGGTGCTTTCTTCAGCATGTGTAGCTTCTTCTCTATATCCAAGTCTTGATTTATCACATGGTGATCTTTGACTTTCCAAGATCTCATCCAAGATTTGTGAGCTATTCAAGAATTTGTTTGACTTTTCTACCTTCTTTCCAAGGTCAACAATTTCATCTTCTAACTTACAGCATGACTCTTCCTTTTCATTTATTTGATTCTTCAATAGTTCCTCTATTCTTTTTGCTTCTTCAATTTGGGTCTTGAGATGAACAATGGTTTCAAAACTTTTGTTAATCTCATCATCTACATTTATATCTTCTTTTCCATTCTTTAGTCTTGTGATCTCTTCTTCCTTTTCTTCTAATTGAGTCTTATTTCTCTCTTCTTGTTCCTTGAGCATTTCCTTTAATTTCAATATGTGCCTTAGACTCCTCCTAAGAAACTTCTTAGTGTTATTTGAAAGATAGTTATAGTCTATATAATAATGATCACTTCTATATCTATATAAACCCTGTTCAACTTCCTTTTGAAGTTTTAATAGATTTTGTTTTATTCTTTTCATGGGATAATTACAATCAAACTGTACACAAACTGTTTCTAGATCTTCTTCTTCACTTGTAGAGAAAAATTCATCATCATTGCAATCAAGGGTTTTTTAGGGTTCTTTACCTTCATTTGAAATATCTTCATGATCTTCCTTTTTGCCAACATCAACACATAATTATTTGCCTTCATTTGAATTGTCTTCAAGATCTTCCTTTGTGCTATCATCACTTGATTCTTTATCTTCACTTGAAATGTTTTCAAGATCACATTTAGAAATAGTACAATCAAGGGGTTTTGGAGATTCTTTACCTTTAATGATCTTGATGAAGTGATCTTCAATATCTTCTTTCTCCTTCTTGCTATGATATGTCTCCTCTAGATTTAGCCATAGATCCTTGGTAGAAGTGCATTGTCCCATGCTCTCTTTGATAGGGCTTGAGAGTCCACTAAGAATGGCCTTGAGAGCCAATGCATAATTCTTCTTTCCTTCCCTTTGAGCTGCAAACTTTGACTTGTTCTTCAATGAAACTGATCCACCAATGGTTGCCTTCCAAATAGCTGCTCCCATTTCCTTCAAATGTATTCTCATCTATATTCTCCAAGTAGAATAGTTTTCCTCATCAAGGATTGGAACTTCATCATCCATTTGTGTGTCTATGGATCTCCTTCAAGCTTGTTAAGGCTTGTAGTGAAGGCCTGCTCTGATACCAATTAATAAAATATTACCTTGACTTACCTTGATGTAGAGGTTGTTGTCTGCACTTCCTTTTCTAAACCCTCCCTGTTGCAGATACTTATCCGGTCTAGAGTACCATGCTCTAGGAGCCCATTTTAGACCATACAATGCCTTCTTTAATTTACACACATAATCTGTGTTCTCTGACAAGTGAAATCCTTCTAGTTGTTCAATGTAGACTTCTTCTTCACTTCCCCATTTAGAAAAGTTGATTTTACATCCATCTAATATAAACATTTTTGGAGCATGCATAGGCTAAAATAAAACATATTGCTTCCATTCTGGCAACTGGGGAAAATGTCTCTTCAAAGTCGATTCCTTCAATCTGTGCATATCCTTTACATACCAATCTAGCTTTGTTCCTTGTAACTTGTCCATCTTCATTTAATTTATTCCTGAAAACCCATTTTGTGTCGATTACATTCTTATTCTTTGGTCTTGGAACCAATTCCCAAGTGTCATTTTTCTCTATTTGATCCAATTCTTCATCCATGGCCTTATTCCAAAATTCATCCTTGCTGGCTTCTTCAAAACAGTTTGGTTAAATTGTAAATAAGAGTGTTGAAATTACTAAGACAACTGAGAGGGGGGGTGAATCAGTTGTTACTGTGATTAAACCATTTTTAAACTTTCATCAAGTGACCATCAATATTATACATCATATGAACAACATAAATAATGAGCATCAATCACACATAAGATATACACAAAGACAGATTTTCACGAGGAAACCCATAAAGGGAGAAAACCTCTTCTTCTTTGAAACGATAGGCAGTCTTTTAAGTTCTGTACATCATTTATGTTTGAGCACCAACTCAAAGTGAGGCTACTACCTCTGTTTTACAAGCTCCAACTTGTTGAGAGAACCAACTCTTTGGTTTCTCTAGCACCCACTAGAAGGAAGCACCAACTCCCTAAATATTCCAGCACCAACTGGATTTATACAAGCACCAAATTGTATACAGAAAACTCTGTGTTTTCCGAACACCACCCTGCCACCCTGTTTTTCTAGGCACAACTAGATGAAAGATACAACTTCCAATATTCAAGCACCAAATTGAATATCAAAGGACCACAATCCTCCCTATCACCACCCTTCCTCCCTGATTATGCATAATTGATTGACAAACAAACAATACAGGTATTTCAATTCTTACCCCTTCTTCATTGTTCTGCAATTCTTCTCTGGTTCAAAAACTATTTTGCAGTTCTTCTCTGCTACATGCTATTCTGCTATTCTGCTCTTACTTTTGTCTGTTCGGCGACTGTTACTCATCTCTGATTTTTATCTCATGCTCTCCATTCTTTCATTTTACCCTTCTTACAGTTCATCTCATTGTTTCAGTTAGAACAACCCACCTTACACAATCGTTGCATCTTGCCTTTTATACTCATCAACCTCATCAGTTACACCTCGAATCTCCTTGGTCAAAGACAAAAACTTCTCAGCAACTGTATCACCAACCGATCAAGAACCATGATTCAATTTTCTAACTGAATTGTAACTGAACTTATTAATCATGAAAATAAACGATGACGCTTCTATCATATTCCTGATTAACCTGCATCGTTGGATTACCAATGATGGATCTCGCGCCTACTCCATATTCCCACTGGCTGTGACCATGGGCCTAATTAGAATACCTTTCGCATTTCACATTTCGGCAATCCTGTGTCGAAGGGTCTCGACACTCCAAGTTGCGATCGCCGAAAAAGAGCTTAGCTCCACCTTCTCATGTGATCACCGACGATGACCACAACCTACACAAAAAGGAGTTTTCTCATTTCGCATTTCGACAATCTAGAGGTGAAGAGTCTTGACTCTTCATGTTGCGATCTTCAAAAAGGGGCTTAGTTCTACTAGCTCCTCCCTCTCACATGGAAATTGGCGGTGACTTGGCGCTTATCCACAAAGCGCTTCGTAATTCACAAATTCAGGAATCCTGTGGTGAAGAGTCTCGACTCTTCATGTTGCGATCATTGAAATGGATTAGCTCCTCTAGCTCCTTCCCCTCACGTGACCATTGACAGTGACCATAGGTTGCGCCAAAAGGTGCTTCGCGATTTCTCGTTTCATCATTCTTGTCATGAGTTTCCTTGACACCTCCAACTTTCGGTATCTAAAACTCTGAAATGGAGTTAGATCAATGGTCCACAATATTCATGATTCGACGGTCCAGATCTTTTCGTGATCTCGCATATCGTGAGTTCTTGCCGTGAGTTTCTTCCTTGAATCCTCCACCTCCCGGTATTCGAAACTCCGAAACGTAACCTTTGTCATGCTCTGATCTATTGCCACATGTCCCTCTTGGATCAACGATCCAGATCTTATCGCAATTTTGCATATCACGAGTTGGAAGGTTAGAGCACTGCCTTCATTTGACTTTCCAGTCAGCGAAATGTTAATCCCTCACCACGTGTACTCCTCGATGATGAATGACCCTCCTGCTTTTGGGACTTTGTAAGCCTGCTTCATCTTGTACTTAAAGATCGTGCTCCTTCTTCTGGATCCAATGATAGTCAGTCCTCGCGCTCATATCCAACGTCTGAGATTTGTTCTCCTTTTTTGCGCGTTCCTCCTATCTGTATTCATATCTGACGGTCATCAAGAATTCAGGATGGGTGATCCAACGATCACTATTGCTCCTCACTGTTGATCTTTCCATTGTAATGCCATCATCGCTCTGTTGAACGTGCTAGGTGTTTTTGTTCTGGTGAACGGATTTTTCTTCTAGTCTCAACTCCTGCGTATTTGTTTCCAATAATCTGATCCGAAGGATGATTTTTTTGTACTCGTTTTCTTCATCTTCCTCTTCTACTTCATCTTCTGCTTCTTCTTCAAAAAGTTGTTCCATTGATTTTTTTTCTTATTCCTTTGATTATGGTCTGCATGTTTCATCAATTGACGCTAATTGTTGGATCATGTTGTCATTGATGCCAATGGTTTGATTATTTTGATGTCAAATGATTGAGTGATTAATTGATGCCAATGGATTAATTGATTGATAATCTTGATTTATTGATGATTGATGAACAATGTATATGTATTATCCTTTATGAGAATGATAGATTTCAAGTGGAAACCAATCGATGAAGATGGATCAATATGCATAGATAAAGATGGATCAATGAGTTGTCATTGATACATGATGAAGATGGATTCTTTGATATATTATGCATAGTTTGATGACTCATTATTGTCTTTTCATGATTAATAAGAAGTAGAAATGGATGAACTCCAAGGTGGTCCCCTTATGGTGAAATCCCTCACGGGAAGACGCTTTCTGGTTGAGTTGTGCTTGAGAGAGCCTATGCTTGTATGTGGAATAACGAGATGAAGATCAATGAAGTTATTGGTGAAACTATCCTATATGGATAGTGTTTGTCATGCCATTTTCGATAGTATGTGGAACGTCACATAACTCCTCATGGTTTGAGAGTTATGTCCCTACGAAGATGCAGGACCCCCATATGAAGGCTTGAAGCCCCCAAGGTCAAAGAAGTCAAAGTGACCTAAAAGAAGAAATCATTATTTAAATGATAAAGTAAAGTGACAAAGTCAAGGTGGATTATTTAAATAATAAAGAGAAGTGATAAAATCAAGAAGGAATATTTAAATGATAAAGTGACATTCCTCGGTGTTGTGTCAGGGGATTTTGTGGAAATCGAACCATTTTTTGGTGTCCTTCTTTGTCTTCTCATGACCCTTCTTTTCCTATGGATTGGGTTTGTTTTCGGGAGACTATTGTTAAGGTCATCATTATCATACTTTGGTTGTTGCATATTTTCAGACCCAAACTCTCGTTTCTTTTGGTGCTTAAATTTTTGCTCTATTTTAACAACATATCGATAAGCAGCACTGAGTGATGAGATGTCCAAAAAATCCATTTCAATTTGGATGCATCTGTGTAGAGCCCCATGGTATTTCAGAAACAAATGTCATTTAGAGTCTTTTATACCTAGCTTGGTGCGCAAGGTATGGAAGGTATTGGTGAAATACAGAACTGATTGGCCCCTCTCTTGTTGTAGTGTGGTCCATCTCATGTACTAGTCCTCATAGTTGCCAACAAGGTAATATTGTTCCTTTACCGTATCCACAAAAAAAATCCCAAGTGGGCTTGGCCCCATATATTCCAGACTCCTCTGTGGAACTTTGCTCCCAATAAGTTTCCCACCAATGTTTGACATGGGGGAGAACTTTAAGGAGTGTGAAGGTGATCTTTTCCCTATTGGAAAAATAATGAACAAAGAAATAACTTCTAATAGATTTAACCATTTGTCTAGGTACTCTGCATCTATCTGACCTTCAAATATGAGAATATAAAAATTAACCTGTACCTTGAAAGGAGAAGTGATTCCAAAGTGGTTGTTTGATGAATATGTGCTTGTTGCTATCGGCAGGAGTTGAAGGATGTGTGAAAAATTCTCCATCATTTCGTCCCTCTGTCCCGTGAGAGATTGCTCAAGCAAAATATTGATAGGATTGTTTGCTCCATCCTTTTTATTTTCTTCCACCATGGAGGGTTTATTGGGCGTGCAGGAGTGATTGTATTCAAGAGAGAAAATCTCAAGACCCAATTTTCTATACTCAGACCTCATTGGGGACATGCACTGAAAAAAAAATGATCAAGAGCAGCCTACTCTGATACCACTGATCCAGATTATTTTCGGCACGAAATGAGAGTGGAGATATAATAAATAAATGTACAGATATATATAGGATATCCAATAATATAACAAAAATGTATCATGGATGCAACCATAGACACAGAGATATAGTAATACACAATTTTCTATTAATGAGCAAAAAGGTACAAAGACTATAAAAGTACAGAGTGAAAGACTCGCTAGAATGGAGGCAGCTTATCTCTGAGAAGAGATGTGTCTGCTACTTGCATTCGCAAGAAGATGATTTTACAATGAGGCTCCAAAGGCCTTTTCATCATAAATAAAATCCAAAACCCTAACCCTGGAAGATGAAAAGCCAACAGTTTTGTGGACCCCATTTTGGGTAGTTTGGTGTATTAACTTCTCGGGGGCGTAACTTTGGCATACAATCTTCTTTTGGGGCGCACGATAGCTCATTGGAAAGGTAACGTAAAGGAGATTCATTTTGGGGTCCCAATCATGCCTTCAGATATCATTGAGAAGCTTAATCCCGAAAAACCTTCATTTAGGCCCTCAAAATGGCCCCGAAAGTTAAAACTGCTAAAAATAGTAAATTGATAAAATTGCTAGAAAAATGTTTTGAGCGAGTTAGAAAAGGTGGGTGGCCACCGATATCCACCTAGATCAATCCTCACTTCTTAGCAAGCAATGGTATCCACTGTGTTGAGTGCCTGGGGGAGAGGGAAAAGCGTTTGTTGAATCTTCATCTTGATGAGTTGCTTTCCTTGTTGGAGAAGTTGTGTTGCTTAGCTTGTTGAAGGTTGTCACAAACATGTGGCTGGAAGGGTTGGAACTTTTTAGCCAGTCTAGCTATATGAAATGCCTGTGTGTAGAAGGAATATTTACACTTTTTTGTAATCTTGTCGACCTGCTTCTGTTGGATAGAAGGTGCTTGGGTCGAGGTTGTAGTGGTTGTAGTATCCTTCTATTCACCTTTTGAATAGATTGTGAAGAAGCTGAATTTTGTAGTATGAGATAATAACATGCAACACTGTTTAGGTGGAATAGTGGTCGAAACTACCTCTGGTATTTTGTAGAGATGACCCCCCAGAGAAACAATGACACTGCAGGGTCGAGACTCATAAACAACATGGTGCTTCCACATATATGGTTGGCCCAAGAGAACATCACAGACCTCCAGTGGGGAAACATCACATAATACCTCATCCTTGAAGGGATGGATGTCATATGACAATTGACACTGTTGGATGACACGAAGATCATGTCCCTGCCGAAGCCACCCGATTTTGTATGGCTATGGGTGTGGTGTTGTCGATAATCCCAACTGTTTGACGACCTCTGTTGATATGAGGTTCTTCTAGCTTCCGCTATCAACAAGAAAATGCAGCGGGGTCTCCTTCACCCACATTTGTGAATGAAAAAGGTGTTCCCCCTCTTCAAGATATGTTGGTTCTTCTAGTTGAATTGTTGCGGTTGCGACAATAGCAATGGGGTCTGCATCGATGATTTTTCTTTTACCAGTATTTTCATAATCAGATTCTAAATCAGGGTTCGGATCCTTGTCTTTGATCTCGGCCACCAATGATTGTTTTGAGCGATATTCCTCGATGTTGTGTCAGGGGATTTTGTGGAAATTGCACCATTTTATGGTGTCCTTCTTTTTCTTCCCGTGACCCTTCTTTTCTTGTGGCTTGGGATGGTTTTCAGGAGATTGTTTGTTAAGGTTGTCTTTATCATACTTTGGTTGTTGTAGATTTGTAGACCCAAACTCTCATTTGTTCAGGTGCTTAAATTTCTTCTCTATTTTAATAACATATCGATAAGCAACACCAAGTGATGAGATGTCCCAAAAATCCATTTCAGTTTAAATGCATATGTGTATAGCCCCACAGTATTTCATAAACAAATGTCATTCGCAGTCTTTGATACCTATCTTGGTGCGCAAGGTATGGAAGGTATTGGTGAAATCTAGGACTTCTTGGCCCCTCTCTTGCCGCAGTGTTGTCCATCTCATGTACTGGTCCTCATAGTTTCCAACAGGGTAATATTGTTCCTTTACCGTATCCACAAAAAAATCCCAAGTGGGCTTGGCCCCATATATTCCAGACTCCTCTGTGAAAATTTTCTCCTAGTAAGTTTCCCACCAATGTTTGACATGGGGGAGAGATTTAAGGAGTGCGAAGCTGATCTTTTACCTGTTGAAAAAATTATGAACAAAGAAATAACCTTCTAATAGATTTAACCATTTGTCTAGGGAATCTGCATCTATCTGACCTTCAAATACATAAATACCAAAATTAACGTATACCTTGAAAGGAGAAGTGCTTCCAAAGTGGTTGTTTGATGAAGATGTGCATGTTTTTATTGACAGGCATTGAAGGATGTGGGAAAAATTCTCCATCATTTCGTCCCTCTGTCATGTGAGAGCTTGCTCAAGCAATAGATTGATAGGATCGTTTGCTCTGTCGTTTTACTTTTCTTTCTTCATGGAGGGTTTCTTGGGCGTGCAAGAGGGATTGTACTCAAGAGAGACAATATCGATACCCAACTTGCTATACTCGGACGTCGTCGGGGACATGCACTGAAAAATAAATGATCAAGAGCAACCTTCTCTGATACCACTGATCCGGATTATTTTCAGCATGAAATGAGAGTGGAGATATAATAAACCAATGTACAGAGATATATCGGATATCCAATAATATAACAGAAATGTATCATGGATGCAACCATAAACACATAGATACAGTAATACACAATTTTATATTAATGAGTGAAAAGGTACAAAGACTGTAAAAGTACAGAGTGAAAGACTCGCTAGAATGGAGGCATCTTATCTCTGAGAAGAGATGTGACCACTAACCGCATTCGCAAGAACATGATTTTTTTTTTTTAGTAAATTAGATTATGTATTAATTCCTGGTCAAAAATATAGAAGTCTGGGAATTATCTGGCTTCCTAGCAGTGGTGCCATGTTGGGAAACCACCTTTGCCAGGTGTTTGAGTCCAAAAAGGAGGTAACGGTGTCCATTCGGGAAACCATTGTTGTCCATAATCGAGTCTATACAATTAAAATTATCTACATGGCCATGCAGGGCCAAATTTATCAAAGGAACAGATGTCAAGTGTCTGAGGGCATAAAATCTACCATGCCACGCAGGGGAAAAATATTGATAGTAAGAAAAAAAGAGCATGGGGAGGAATTAGAAACCTGGACCGAAATGCGTCCCGACGTAGACCTGTGTTTTCCCTATCTCTTGGTCCGCCATGGTTGTTCAAATTTCTTGAAGAAATTCCATCACATTATGCACTTGGAACCAATGTTCATCTTCCCTGGTCTGCACCTCTCGCAAGGTTGGTTTGATGTCCTCCAGATATTTTTTTATGTTGTTCGGAGTATTCATGAGTTCCGCATGCTCAATGTTGTTATTATGAAAAGGAGAATGGCAGTGGGAGAGCGGAGAGGAGGAAGAGGAATCAAAGAGACGTCGTGTGGGAGAGGGGGGAGGTGGCGGAAAGGAGGGGCATCGCGGGGGAAAGGGGGGAGGAGGCGCATACCCAATCGAATTGCGTGAGAGATCAAACCACTCGACCCTACAGTCGTAGGGATTCAAGAGGGGGGAGAGGTCGGTTACTGGATCAACGGGTGGTGGAGAATGAGGAGGAGGAGGAGGGATGACTAAGT
>JASDQU010107014.1:101990-129135 GCA_032191745.1 Picea mariana | reverse complement strand
GGGAGAAAAGGTGACGGCGGAGCGAAAGAATACCAGCGAGTTTGCAATGGTGGACGAGACATTTGACTGCCAACTATTGTCGTGTGGCTTGGCCAAGTGGCCCTGAACTGGGCTACGTCTTTCATGTCACGTTGGCACCCCATCCGGGGGTTAGTCTTTGGAGTGAGCCAGGTTCCTGCATGCGATGACTACAGGGTGTGTGGAATTGTCGCCAGGGGAGTAGGAGAAGACCCCTTCCTTCGAATCAACATCCATATTGGCTAACCACTCAGCCACTTGATTGGTCGTTCTTCTGACATGTGATGGGAGGATTACCCGTCGATGCTGAAGAGTTGAGTTTATTCTGCAAAGTCTGTTCATTAGCCTCCATCTTGGGGATATTTTCTCCGAGTCTTCCCCATTGATAAAATGCGTGAGGAGGTTTATCACAATTTGTGAGTCTCATTCCACGATGAGAGAAAAGAGCTCTTGCTCCTCTACCGCTTGTAGTCCGCAGAGGAGGCTCCATATTTCCGCACCATTGTTGGTATTTTGTCCCATGTTACTTGCCAGAATATGGATTATTTCACCTTTGTCATTCTGGATAATCTCCCCATAGCCTGTTGGACCCGNGGAGGCTCCATAAAAGTTGAGTTTAAACCAGTCTTTGGGAAAAGTGTTCCAGTGGGTGGGGCTTGTATTTCTTCTTGTAACTGATATTGATCTTCTAGGGTTGGGAGAGAAATTGATTTTCCATGCCTTGAGAATGTGAAGCTCATTTGGAGGGGGAGTGAGGTCCTTCTTTGTCCATTGATGGAGCGAGAGATTTTTATTGATATTGGTTTGAATTGTGTTCCATACCTCCTGCCAGCTTCTAGTGATTGATTTGAAGATTCTTCCATTCCTTTCTTTCCAAATGTTCTAGAGTATGAAACCTGGAAGCAACTATCAAATTATGTTGAGGATGGGTGACTAAAAGGTCGAGCTTCTCTAGCCCTCAATGGTTTCCTTTAAGCCTTTGTGATTTCTATCCAATGTTCTCATGATACTGGCGCTATGATCCCAGATGCTTGAACTGTAGGGACAAAGATTCAGAAGGTGATTTTGTGTTTCTTCCTTCTGACCACATAGATGACACCAGGAAGGACCTATGAAGCCTCTTTTTCGAAGATTGTCCCAGGTGAGGATGTTGTCATGGGATATTAGCCAAAGAAAGGTATTGATTTTCAGCCAGATTTGCATATCCCAGATTTTTCCCCACACTTCCTCTCGAGGCAGGATTTAATGTCTCGCTTTTATGTAGTAGGCTTCTAAAGTGTTGAAGGCTCCTAAGGTGGAGTGGCCTCATCTGAGTATGTCGTTACCTTGTTGACTGGGAATTTTCCTTGCAGCTAGAAGTTCCTGCAAGGGACGTAGGTTGTGTTGTAGGGGAATGTGTAGGTTCTCATGTGAAATTTTTCAGGTACGTCATATTTCCCCTAGATCAAAAGGCTTCAAATAGTCTTTCACTTTGTGAAGTCCTGCAGCAGTTGTATGGGGGATGACGTGGCTGAGAGTTAAATATTTTTTTAGTGGGAGGAGTTTTTTCCATGAATCACTCCAGAAGTTAGTTGAGGATCCGTTCGGAAGCTCCCAGAATGAGTGGTTGGTGATGAGGTCACAGTTGGTTCTGGCATCATTCCAGATTAGTGATCCCGAGCTTTGACTAGTCCACCTGATGAGCTCTGTTTTAGGCCAGGTGGGGGTGTATTTATTCCTCCATAGTTGTACCCACAAGTCTTGTGGTCGCTTTAGCCAACTCCACCATATTTTAGCACTCAGGACCTTGTTGAGGATAGCAGGGTCTCAGAGCCCGAGTCCTCCATCCTTTTTCAGACTACAGACTTTTTTCCAACTTACCAGGGACATCTTACGCACCTCTTTGTTACCCTACCACAGAAATATTCTTTGAAGAGTTCTCAAAGTATTAATAATGGGATTTTGGGCCGCCAAGGTTGAGAAGATGTAGACTGGGAGAGCTTGCAGGACAGATTTGAGTAATATGAGTTGACCAGGCAAATTGACGGAGCGAAAGGTCCAGAGAGAGAGTCTTTTTTTTAAGCTAGAAAGTAAGGAATCCTAGGAAGAATTTCTGAGTGGGTTATCTATGAGGGGGATTCCTAGGTACATAGAGGGAAGGGTGTTTCATGTAAATCCAAGGAGGTGTGTGAGGTGACATTGGATTTCCATAGGAGTGTTAAAGAAGAACACTTGGGATTTACGTATATTCACCTCCATTCCCAAAGCCTCGTAGAAGAGATCAATGATGGTTATGAACCGCAAGGCTTCTTTGGCTATGGACAAACCCATAAGAATAATGTCATCTATGAATTGATTGTGCGAAATGGGTGGAGAAATACCATGGGGCATGAGGCCAGAGAGGGAGTAGTCCCTGATGGCTACTTTAAGGGTGCAGCTTAGTCCTTCTGCCAAAAGGATAAAGAGAAAAGGCGAGAATGGGTCTCCTTTTATTATGCCTCATGAAGGAGAGAAGGGTTTGGAGGGGACGCCATTTATAAGAATGGAGAACAAGGCTGAGGAGGTGAGATTGACTATCCAGGAGACCCAAGCCGAGTCGAAGCCAGAGACTAAGAGGGAAGATCTTAAGTAGTTCCAACTCAATTTGTCAAAAGCTTTAGAAAGATCCAGTTTTAGGAGCATACCTGGAGTTTTAGTAGAGTGAAGAGAGTGGTTAACTTTATGGGCCAAGATCATGCTGTCCATGATTTGTCTACCCTCGACATAACTAGATTTTTCCTGAGAGATCAGGAAAGGAAGAATGAGTTTAAGTTGGGTGGCAATGATCTTAGTGAGGAGATTGTAGATGACATTGCATAGGGCTATATGTCAGAATTGTGACGGGAACGTGGATTTTTTTGCCTTAGGAATGAGGGTGAGGAAGGTTGCGTTGAGGGCTTGGAGGACTTTTCCGAATTTCTGAGAATCCTCAATGATTTCCCAAACCTCTACATGATTGAAGCTCCAACAATAATGGAAGAAATCAGAGGTAAAGTTGTCTGGTCCAGGTGCTTTTCCTAGCTGGGTATCTTTGAGCGATTGATCAACCTCCTCCTGAGTTATTGGTCTCATGAGGGCTTCATTTTTCTCTTTGGTGACCTCCTTGGGTATGTTCTTGAGGATGGAATCCATATCCTGCGAGTGATATGTTGGGGGTTCCTTGAGGAGAGTTTGGTAATAGGAAAGCAATTCCTTTTCCATGTCTTCATGTTGTTGAAGTTATGTACCTTGCGTCGATACTAGGTGGGTAATGCAATTGGTTTGGCACCGCTGGATCATAGATCTATGGAAGAAATTTGTATTTTTTTCTCCTTCTTTCAGCCATTGGATGCGAGATTTTTGTCGCCGAAATATTTCCTCATGTGCTCTTCTCTCTGCAATTTGTTTATTTAGAAGTGTTTCTTGTGTTTTAAGGTCTTCCATCAAGCCCTATGATCCGATCTGTTGTTGTAGAATTTGCATTTGTTGTTTAAGATTTTCCTGTGCTTGGAAGATGTCTCCAAAGGTAGACTTGTTTCGATATTTTAGGTGTTGCTTGAGGTGTTTTAGCCTTTGTTGGAATCGATACATTGGTGTCCCTATTTGAATGGCTGCCTCCTCCCACCAAGTCTTTATGTTTGTTTGGAAATCTGGGTGTTTCAACCAGAATTTTTCAAACCTAAACAGTTTCCTGCCTGGGGTACCAGTAATATTGAGGGTTAGTAAAATTGGCCAGTGATCCAATCCCAGGGTGTCTATGACAATGGTGTTCCACGCTAGGCCATCCATCATAATAGCTTCAGAGATTAGGAATCGGTCAAGTCTTCTGGAGACATGTTGTGCTCTCGATCTCCTATTTGACCACGTGAACATCCCATTGTTTGTTTCAACATCTATGAGATTTAATAGACCAATGGTTTCATTGAAATTTATATTATCGTTGTTGAGAGATCGATGGCCTCCCTTTTTCTCCTCTAGTCCTGTAATCATGTTGAAATCTCCCCCAATAATCCAGCGTTGGGGGCCTAAGTGTTCTGCGATCCATTCTAATTGTTGTAGAAAATATTCCTTGTCTCCTGGTCTGGGGGGGCCATAAACATTTGTAATGTAGCTCTGTTTGTTCGAGCCGATGAGGCGAAAGGATGTATTAATGGTCCACTTGGAGGTAAAAAAGTTGTTGAGTATGATTGTATTTGGGTTCCAAAGTATCACTAAACCTCCATATGCCCCTCTGGCATCCACTTCCATGTATTAAGCTTGCTTCCAGCATCTTTGAATAGTGATATTCGCCTCTATCCCTACACATTTCATTTTCTGTAGGAGGAGAATGTCTGGTTGATCCTTCTTGATTCTGTCTTTGAGAAAATCTTGTTTTCTCTTCGCATTGAGGCCCCTTATGTTCCAAGATAGTATATTCATGATGATGGTGGGGGTTGGAGGGGAAGGAAAGTCTCTGAGATCAATTGTAATTGGCCTGAGTTGACCAGATAGTTACCTACGTCTTGAATGAGTTGGTGTTTTGGTTTTCTGCTTCTCTTCTTCTCTTCTTTTGTCAGCTTGCGTTGTTCTTTTGAGGTGTCTTTTTGTATTCCCAGGTTTGTGTTGGCTTTTGTTGATCCTCCTGCCGAAGAATTGATAAAGACCTTGTGTACCTTGTGTAGCTAGTCTGGCGGAATGGTATATAGTTGTTGCTTGCGATATTCTTGCTCCAGATGGGCCATGTTGATGCCTGCTAGTTCCTGATCCTCTAGGTCTATATCTGGATCCCCTAATTCCATTCCAAGCATATTTGGAAGAGTGGGCATCAGGACTGGAGAATGAGTGGAGGGAGGGGCTGGGGAATCGGGTTGAGAAGAGGTTGTTGTAGGAGTTGTCAAAGGGTTGGTGGATAATGTGGGGGTATCCAAGGAAGTTTGTAGGGCATCAAAGGAGTTCTTGGTGAGGGGTCCAATGGGGGCCTGGGGGGCGTTTTCTTGGCTTGGTTCTTTCTGCGGCCCGTGACTTGGGTGAAGCCCTCTTTGGTCTTGTCAGAGTCTTCCTGAGCTGGCTTGGGTGGGTTATTTAGTGGGCATTCACGGAAAATATGGTCATTCTCATGACATTTTCGACAGCGAAAGGGTATGTGCTCGTAATCTAGGGTTTGGGACCATTCATCATCTTGGTAATCTAGGATAATGGCTCCAAGAAGTGGTTTTGAGATGTTTAAATATACACAGATGCAATCATAAGCAATGTATATTCTTTTCTTGGTTGCTTTTGAGGATTTGATGTAACTGTCGATGGTGTTTCCTATTCCTGTGAGTATTTCCTCCAACCAAAATTCCTGTGGGAGTGAGTACAACCGCAACCAGATTGGAGCATGGGTGAAGTCTTTCTTTTCTGGGATGAATCTTTCCATCCAGAATCAAAGGAAGAGGCTTGTTGAGTTGTAGAAGTATGGTCCTCCTTCAAAGATTCGATTTTTGTCCTCCAAGTTATGCAGGATGATTGTGAAGAATCCTTTTGATCCCAGTTGGAGATCGTAATGTCCCTTGGGTTTCCACCAATGTTGAATCCAATTAACCAAGTCTTTTTCTGAAGGCCATAACCCCAGGAATTTGCTTATTAGGGAAAAATCTCAAACGTATTGTCTCTAATCTTCGATTCTTGGAGAGATGATTATGTATTTTGAAGTTGTCATAGTTTTTGGGATGCACTTGCCTGATTCCCAGGTGCGTTTAGCTTTTGATTGACTGGTTTCTGAATCAATGTCCATTAGTTTCTCCTTGGGCATTTCATCCTCCCATATAATTTTATGCATGCCCTCTGGGAGTTCAAAGGTGTGGCTCTTAAAGTGAGAGGAGCCATGTTATGTTCCTATGACAGAGCTGTAGGAGGGGGCGTGGGGCGCCAGTCCCTCGGCCTCCATGGTCATGGCACGGTATAGTAGGCGACAGAAGCTGGTTCAGGTTGCAGCAGAGAACCTTAGCGTGCACGTTTTGTCGCAAGAAAATGATTTTACAATGAGGCTCCAAAGGCATTTTTATCATAAAGAAAATCCAAAACCCTAACCCCGGAAGATAGAAATCCAACAGTTTTGTGGACCGCATTTTGGGTAGTTTGGTGTATCAACTTCTCGGGGGCGTAACTTTGGCATACGATCTCTATTTGGGGCGCATGATAGCTCGTTAGAAAGGTATAATCTATGATATTCATTTTGGGGGCTCAATCATGCCTTTGACTATCAGTGAGAAACTTGATCCCGAAAAACTTTCATTTAGGCCCTCAAAATGGCCCCGAAAGTTAAAACTGCTAAAAATAGTAAATTGCCAAAATTGCCAGAAAAATGTTTTGAGCGAGTTGGAAAAGGTGGGTGGCCACCAATATCCACCTGGATCAATCCTTCCTCATTAGGAATAAATGGTATCCATTGCATTGAGTGCCCGGGAGAGAGGTAAAAGCATTTGTTGAATCTGCATCTTGATGAGTTGCTTGCCTTGTTGGAGAAGTTGTGTTGCTTAGCTTGTTGAAGGTTGTCACGAACATGTGGCTGGAAGGGTTGGAACTTTTTAACCAATCTGGCTACATGAGATTCCTGTGTGTAGAAGGAATATTTACACTTTGTGTAATCTTGTCGACTTGCTTCTGTTGGATAGAAGGTGCTTCGGTCGAGGCTATAGTGGTTGCAGTATCCTCCTGTTCACCTTTTGAATAGATTGTGGAGAAGTAGAATTTTGTAGTATGAGATACTAACATGCGACACTGTTTAGGTGGAATAGTGTTTGGAACTACCTCTAGTATTTTGTAGAGATGACCCCCCAGAGAAAAAATGACACTGTGGGGTCGAGACTCATAAACAACGTGGCGCTTCCACATATATGGTTGGCCTAAGAGAACATCATAGACATCCAGTGGGGAAACATTACAAAATACCTCATCCTAGAAGGGATGGATGTTGTATGACAATCGACACTATTGGTTGACACGAAAATCTCGTCCCTGGCGAAGCCACCCGATGTTGTATGGCTATGAGTGTGGTGTTGTTGAAAATCCCAACTATTTGATGACCTCTGCTGAGATGAGGTTCTTCTGGCTTCCGCTATCAACAATAAAATGTAGCGGGGTCCCCTTCACCCACATATTTGATTGAAAAAGGTGCTCCCCCTAATTTCTATACATATTGTATTTTCAAAAGCCTTTAAATTTGGCTCATTAATTCCATAAATTAACAAACTCTGATACCGTTAATTATATAATTACTTATTTCCAACCTTACCACGGTCTAACATTTACATATATTATGCTCTTATACCTATTTGTAATGTGCCAAGAATCCTATTTGAGGCACATTACTACAATTTTGACTCTGTACATACTGTATTTTCATATGCTTTGAACTTGGCTCACTAATTTTATAAATTAACGAATTATGATACTATTAATTATATAATTACATATTTCCAGCTTACCACATGCTAACATTTACACATATTCTACTCTAATACCAAAATTATGCACCTTGATCACCTTACCAGGTATAATTCCTTCACTAAGGTTACCCCTTATACCATAATTATGCCATGTCATGAATGCATAATGCATACTACCATGATATGCAACATATAACATAACAAAACATAAATATAAACATGCATAAACACATATAAACCATAATAATCATATGTATAGAAGATAAAACACAACATTAAGCACACAAACCATAATCATAACACTTATCTTGTGTAAATTACACCAACTAGCTACAGACTTGTTGAGAGGTCCAAATTCGCCCTACATCAGCAAGGGGTCATCCCTGGTATATAGTCCCAATTAGACTACACATCGTTTGGATTAGGAGTCCCATCCGGAATTTGGCCCAGCTGCCATTTTATTGCTAACTTTGATTTTGTTACCCGTTACGGCCCAGTGTATCAATGTGGGGATGGATGCAATGCATAGATATAGATGAATACCATGCATGTAAAGACAACTAATATATCACTAATATATGTTAACTTATCCTAGCTATGAGCAAAGCTAAAGGAACCGGTGAGTTACAATGCAACCAAAACTTAAAACAACTTTAATACAGTTAGTTGTATAAAAAGAGAAAGATTGGAAGCAACATCATATATAAGTATATAATCAGATTAGTCCAGATTACAATGACATATACTGTAACAACTCACAAAATTCAAGGCATGGAAATATTCAAAGAAATACCAATAACTGTAAAAAAATGATTAATATTGCATAAGAATTAGTCTACAACAAACAAAGCATTCTTACAGTCCATAGAAACAACAACTATCTTCACTTGAAGTAGTTCAAATCTTCGATCAGTTTCTACATAGAATTTCCTCTATAAAGTATTTTCCATGAGGGCTTCTCAATATTCATTAACACTGTATAAGTTCTTGGAACAGTTCTTGGGTATACACAATGCTCGAAAAGCCAAAAAGTCAAAAGTCCCTCTTCCTAGAGTCTCTGGTCTCTTTTTTACAAATAATAGTAACTCATATTTGTCTTTTCTCCTTCTTCTTGAAGAGGTAGTTACAAAACTATTCACATTCCCTTCTCCCATGACAAGTGGCACAAAAGGATGAAAGTTCAGGTAGTTAGGAAAAAGACAAAAGGGAAAACAATGGTTTGTCCTTTTCCTATGATCTTTTTCTTTGGAGATAAGTTGTCCAAACTTCCAACTGGTTATACAGTGACTCAATCCTCTTGTAAGATAGTTGCTCCAACATTGCTTCGATGATGGAAATGTTTTCATCCAAGGCGCTCATATATTTCTCTAATATTTTCATGTAAGCATGTACCATAGTATGGAGCTTCGTTGGTTGTAGTAAATGTTGATCAATAAGATCGGTTGAGACAAAAGTTGATGTTTCAACTATTTGTCTTCTTCTACTTGTACTTTCTTGAATTGCATTCACTAATTCTTCCATGACTAAATTCTTCCCAAGTTCGTCTAACCTTGGGAGCCAACCATGCCTTATCAACTCTTGATCATCTTTGTGAGTTCTTGAGAAGATCCCCACTTCTTTGGTCACTTCTTTGTCTACTCGTTTCCCTACCTATTGGAAATGGTCCACTGCATACAGATCTATCTTCCTTGTTGATTTTGAGGGTCAGTATAACTTTGAAGGCACATCAAGATTTTATGTTATCCAAGTATCAATATTTGTTATACCTTCCCGGATAGTGTTGTATTGCATCAACTGCATCTGTATCCACTCGTTTTGTTCAATGACTATTGCATCCATGTTTTGCAAGAGATACAGGTTTGCATACATATCGATGATGGCACCTTCTAGCTCATTTCTCACTTTTCTCGCGTTGGCTTTAAAATTGAGAAGACTTATCTCATCTATCCTTACTTGTTGAAGCTTCTCTTCTAGATCTTTGATCCTTACTTCCTTTTCCTTGTTTTATTGGCATAGCCTTTGTATATTATCTACAGTTGCATTCATGAATGAAAATCCTACCCTAGTTGTTGCCACAGGGTCTTCCCTAACATCTCCTATGACGAGAACCTGGGTTACTACTGATAAAGGAGCTCCCCTTGTCGCCGGAACTTTTTTAACCCTTTCTTGTACTATCCGGCCAGTTTTGCTATCATACGTGAAACTGCGAATGTCCAATATTTTAGTCGACCGAAAAGGTTCCCAAGGACCAAGACTCAAACCAATGGTTGTCATTTTTGTTCCTGCACCTGCGGTGGATGTTCCATGGACATCCAAGTCCATTGAGTGTGTGTCACTCTCTATATCATTTTCATCCTTCTTCTACCTTTCTTCTTCAACAACTTTATTTGCTACTTCCTTTTCTGCTAATTTTTTTGCTACTCTTGTTGCTACAACTAACTCTTTCTATTTTTCAGTAGCGACATTGGCTTTGGCCTCCGCTTTCTCTCTTGCTTCATTTTTTTCCCTGGCCTTTACTTTGTCAGCTTCTAGCTTTTGTTTATTTTTAGCATCATTTCTCGTCTTCAATACTTTCTCTTTGTCCCTTCTCTTTTTTTCGGTTGGTGCTTCTTCATCTTCTTCTGTAGAACCTAAATGAGATGAGAGGGAGATGGGGGAAGATCTCTCTGCATCCTTTTTGGTCACCTCTCTTATAATTTCTTCATCTGCGATCCTAGATTTTGGTTGACCTCGCCTATTGAAAATAACCTCATCATAGGTTCTGGCACTTTGATGTACTCCTTCTTCTTCCCAGAACTCGGTGGTGTATTCATAAGGGAGTCTCATGCTATGAATATGTTCTTTGACGATTTTCTTGGGGTTGTGTCTCCTGAATCTTTCCTCTCCAAAATGATAGGACAGAAAGATGTCTACTTTTGTTTGGGCTTGTTTGGTGTTTTCAAAGAAGTAGTTCCCAATGTAAAGAGGCAATGGAGGCAATATGGCTTTCTTCGATCTATATAACATTCCTCTAACCCCATGTATGATTGTATGATATGCTACTTCCTGGAGCACAAGCTTATCTGGGACGGACCTAGGAAGTAGGTGAGGTGGTTTCATTGTGCCATATATCCTTATATATGTACCATGCTCCATTAGATACCAATCCTCAATCCTCCTTATAACTTCTATGGCCTTGTTGGTCATACAAGGTGGGGAGGTGCAAAAAATGAACTCATACAATGGGGAAAGGAACTGTTTATAGAGCCTTTGATAATTTTTTCAGTATTTTGGCTCCCAAAGCACTTTCCAGTAAATATGGATAGCAACATCAGCGAGTAACCAACTCCATCTCATGTTTGGGTATTTGTGAGCTATTCACATTATATCTAAAATATATGAAGCCATATGGAAGTTGGGGAAGCTACCCGGTTGTGCTCGCATAACATATGAAATCACATTTTTAAGATTTTCAGACAATATGTCTGCCCAATTGAATGAGGCGCCTACATTTGCACATAAATAAATTAATGGCATATATGACAAAAGAAAGTGTGTTGTGCCTGGTTCCTCATACAATCTACATAGAATGGATACCATATATTGGTAGGGTCTTCTTATATTAGTTGTGGGATATCGAATTTTGAGTCGATATTTGAACTGCTTATCTACTTTATACCATGTGGGGATCAAATTTTTTGGTGTGAGCTCCAACTTGCTAAGGAGACGACCATCTAATTTTTTTGTTTCTGGCCTCAAGGTGATAACACTTGGCCAAATCATCGGGCATGCATGAAGTTATCGTCTCCTTCCTTGCATTAAATATATACCTACTATCTACGTCTACGTTCTTCAAAATCCACGAGATAGTAGCTGCACAAGGGAATACTGTCAGATGTGTCACCACCCTGAAAATTCCCAATTTTTTTATGTTCTTAAATGCCTGGAGTTCACATGGGTCCTCTGCTTCTGTAGAAAAGTTTGATTTCTTGAACATGTAATAGACTTCCCCTCATTTCAAAGTCTCTCCTTATTTGTCCAAAATTCCTAATGTATCATTGTATATGGTCCTAACACTTTCCATAACTGTTATCTGTTGAGAGCTACCAGATGGTTCAACTCCTACTAGCTTCATTGTTGCTTTCTTTCATGGTGACATGTTTGAACCTACATACAAGATCAATTTGGATCATGTTATGTATTTAGAAATAATTAATAAAAAATATTCAAGACATGTTGTTCCTCGTATATAGAAATCAATTGCCTACTGAGATTATGAGTGTGAAAGACTTGGGCATTAACCTGATGAAACAAAACAATTTTAAAAGCAAATCGGAGAAAAAAAGAATAACTCCTCCGAGCAGTTTGGAGGAGTTAATTTTAATGTCCCCCACCTCTTGATGAAGAGGTTTGGGAAGACTTAGTGGTCTAGGCATCCCCACTAGACCATAGTCTCACACAAAGGGGAAAAGTAAACCAAACTAATGTTATATTTTTAAGTTGACTTAGTGAAAAGGTAAAAAGAGTAAAAAGGCTAACTCAATGAAGGAATAGAAGCGTTGGAGGTTTAGTTAGGAGTTAACCCTAGGGGTTAACTTAACTCAACAAGGAAACAAAAAAAAGGTATAAAGAGAAGGCTAGGGCGTACCTCTCATTTCATCTTGGATATTTGGTATTTGCTTGTTGATGCTCTTGAGCATACAATTTTGAGGGTTTTGATATTACAAACCCTAGAGAACAACTCAGTGGTGAAAGATCCCACTCATTTGTTCCAAGATTAGTCTTAGGGATGAAATACTCCACCCACACCATTCTACATCCTTCATATATTCAGGAAGATCAGTGGGGTTGTACCAGTTAGAGTTTTCCAGCAAGGGCGCACCAGTTGTTGAAGAAAAGTTTGATCCAACCTATTGAGGAAGTCTTGGGAGATTTCAGCATTAGGGTTTTTCTTGCAGGCCCTTGCTCATCAGTTTGGAGGCTTCTTTGAAGAGTTATCACGTCCCTATCATTTTCTGCAGGTTGGGACGATTTTGGGAGGTAGAGGACGATTTGGTGATTCAGTGTTTTTCAGATCTAGGAGGCCATAGCCCATATCTGACCTTGGAACTTCTCTCAGGGATTTGTGACTGCCTGATCTATAATCCTAGAGAGTTTCAATGGATTTGGAGCCCTTGTTCAGCTAGGCTGAATTATTGGCCATATTCAGGGTTTCAGGAGGGTCGTACCAGTTTAGGGTTTCTGCAGTTTGAGGAGGATTTAGTGTTTGAGCTACATACTTTATGATGAGTCTATCATTGCCCTGATCTATCACTAGAAGGAGTTTAGCAACATTTGGGGGTCTTCATCTTCAGGAGGGTCAAACCCTTGTTCTCCATTGTCTTCAGCAGGTCGTACCAGCAGCTTGAGGGTTAGGCTAACCCTTATTTTTGTATTGGAGCGTTCATCTTCTATTACAGCCTTTGGGAGGCTTACTTTGTATCTCCGGGGGCATTTTGTATGCAGCTCATATTATTGTCTTGAAGCCATCTGAAGCTATTCCATATCTGCTTCTCTATTTGTATCAGGTGCTTTCTTTCTTATAATAAAGTTCAGATCTTGTTTGTGGTTCCATTCTTGTGTAAGAACTTCATATGTTGAAATGTTTCTTGTATAATTGTGGTTGAATAACTGAATAAACCCTAAGGCTGAAATGTTCATGGCCAACCTGCATACACAACAGTAAACAATCAAATCAAGGGTTAGTTAGTGTTTCCAAGCAAAAAATTAGCTTGGGAACATTACAGTGGTATTAGAGCTCTGATCCTCCAAAGCCTGTGAAGATTGGCACATGCAGAGGTACAGTGGTATCTTTATGGGAAAAAGGAAGTCGAAATGGAGGGTACAGAGGATGACCATGAGCCACAGGGCTTGGCTTACTTGGCAGTTGAATTCCATAAAACCCTAAACCTTACAGAAAGAAACCTGGTCCATCACTTACAGGAAATCCAGGAGACAAACCAGAAGGGGAAAACTGAAATCACTGAGACGTTGAAGAAGGTAGATGGAAATATGAGTAAGATTGATGAGAACCAGACTCAGATAACCTAGTTATTGATGCAGATGACTCATCAAGGGAAAGACCATGAGACGTATGGAAGCAGAGAGTTTGGTGGATCCCATGGAGGAAACGAGTATAATACAGAAAAGGCTCTCAGGTTCAAGGGGAGCCATAGAGGGTGTACATCACATGGACGAATGGGTAGCAGGGCTACCCCTAGACCTTACTTTCCCACGTTCACAGATGAATAAATACATCATGAGCAGGTAGATGATTTTGTTGAGCAGATGGCACAGTGCACCAGGGAGTACCATGACCTGGATATGATAATCAAGAGGCAGATGTCCTTGGATCAATACTACCAACTCAAGTTCATAAACAAGCCCAGGCTGAACCACTGAAGCAACTATGAGTTTGAACAAAGAGAAGGGAATACGGATATCCCATACTTTGATGGCACGACCAAGATAACAATGCAGGCATGGGTACAGAAGCTGGACACTTATTCACAGCTTAATCCCATGAGGGAGATGGAATCCATCAAAATTTCCACTATGTACTTGAATGGCAAGGCTCATGATTTGTGGTATCATGGACTCACCACACTAGACCAAAATCAGATAATGAACTACATAGAGTTCACTCAGAGGCTCATTGACAGATTTGATCAAGGGGATCTTGAACTACACTTCCTGGAGCTCACACAGGTCAAGCAAACAGGAGCAACATAGGTATACATTGAAGAATTCCAGAGGCTAGCAGTCATGGTGTAGGATATATCACCAACCAGACTCATGGTGCTCTTCATTGAAGGGTTGATGGAATCCTTGAAGGGTTGGTTAAAGGATTTTAAGCCTACCAACCTACAGGATGCTTTTTGGAGGACGAGGGATCTAGGACCAGCTACCAAACCAAAATTTGTGCCTAGAACACCTCTTAACACTGGAGGAAGAGATCAGAGACCTCCAATGAACCCGGGAGGACGTGACCCAAGAGGGTTTGCCAGGGGCCATGGCAGAATGGATGAGAACACTAGGAGGGAACTCAGAAGGAAGAAACTTTGCTTCACTTACAAAGAGCCCTGGAACCCATCACACAAGTGCATGGGTCGTGGCCAAGTGCACTACATAGAGGTGACTTCAAACAATGAGGAAGAGGAAGATTTCGGCCAGATACAGAACATGGAGGCCGAAACCACAGAGACAATAGAGGAGGAGATCACAGGACATAACAATACGGATGAAGGGAAATCCATCTTGGCATCTATCAGCAGGGTGCCCAAATATAACACATTCAGTATGAGAGGAGTCTTGCAAGAGAAGAAGGTATCAATATTGATTGATGGGGGAGCTTCTCACAACTTCATTGACTCGGCATTGTTGTGGAGGAGGCATATAACCAAGGTTGAATTTGAAGGGTTCAAGGTGGAGGTAGCAGGTGGAAGCACTATGCCCTGTGATAGGTACATTCCAGGTATGAAGCTTACATTAGGTAGGCATGAGCTGATACAGGATGTCTATGTGATGGACCTTCTGGACACTAACATAATCCTTGGAGTTCAGTGCCTCAGTACGTTGGGGCCTATCACCACCAACTATAAGACCATGGAGATGTATTTTACAGAGGAAGGTGGACGAAAAGTAGTGCTCTGAGGCATGACAGGTAATTATGCCAAGGTAGTTACGGCCAAGAGGATGGAATCCATATTCATGAGAAAGGAGATAGTGTATGCAGGTGAATGTAGGATTTCGGCACATGTGGACGAGCAGGGTAAGGTCCACTACACTTCAGAAATCCAAGAGATCATTAACAAACACAACAAAGTGTTTGGACCGATTCCTCCAGGGGTGCCACTAGACAGAGGGTTTGAGCACATCATTGAGTTAGAGGCAAGAGCTAAACCAGTCATCACCACACCATACAGGCATCTGAAGAAGTATAAAGACGAGATAGATAAAGTCATCAAAGAGCTTTTGAACATGGGGCACATCAGGCCAAGCTCTAGCCCTTTTGCTTCTTCAGTAGTGTTGGTCAAGAAAAAAGATGGAACTATGCACATTTGCATTGACTTCCAGACTTTGAATAAAAAGACAATAAAAAACAGGTATCCTATACCCAGGATTGATGAGTTTCTGGATGAACTGCATGGGGCTGAATATTTCATAAAAATTGACCTACGCTCTAGCTACCATCAAATCAATATGAGGGAGGAGGACATCCCAAAAACTTCTTTCAGGTGTCATTACGGTCATTATGAGTTCTTGGTAATGCCCTTCAGGTTAACCAATGCCCTAGCCACATTCCAATCTTGTATGAACCATGTCTTCAACAAGCAGTTAAGCAAGCATCTTTTGGTATTTTTTGATGATTGGCTCATTTATAGCAGGACGTGGGAGGAACACCTTCAACATGTGGATCAGATCTTATCTATCTTGGAGAAGCAGTCACTTTATGCTAAAGAGTCCAAATGTGAGTTTGGAATGACAGAGATTATTTACTTGGGACTCATCATCGGATCAAAAGGTGTACAGGTGCATACAGAGAAAATTAAAGCCATTATGGAGTTCCCTACTCCTAAGACACTCACAGAATTAAGGGAATTTCTAGGCATGTGCACTTATTATAGGAAATTTGTCAAAGGTCTCTCTCAACTATGTGCACCCTTGACCGATTTGACTAAGAAGGGAGCCTTCAAATGGAGTGAGGAGGCTCAATTCACATTTGATGAGATGAAAAAGGTGATAAGCACGTGCCCAATCTTAGCCCTACCAGATTTCGTCCAGCCTTTTACCTTGGAATGTGATGCTTCAAGAGAAGGTATATGGGTTGTATTGATGCAGAACAAGCACCCTCTTGCCTATGAGAGCCAAAAACGTAGGGGACCTGAGCTACTTTACAAAATTTATGACAAAGAAATGTTGGTTATCATGCACGCTCTGGACAAATTCAGGCAATACCTAGTAGGTGTACGATTTGTGGTCAGATTAGACCACAACAATCTTAAGTACCTATTGGAGCACAAGGACTTAAATGAAAGGCAGCAAAAATGGGTAAGCAGAATACGTGCCTATGACTTTGACATTGAATTTCTCAAAGGTAAGAACAACATGGTGGCTGATGCATTGTCCAGGAGGCCATCCATTTATGCCATGACAAATGTGTCTATTGATTGGAAGGACCACTTGGTGATGGAGTATGCAGGGGATCAGTTCGTTTGTCATCTAATGGACGGGAAAGTACAGGATGATAACTTCAGGATCATTGACAGCCTCATCTATTACAAGGGTTGAATCTTTCTGGTTCCTGGATTGGTCTTCAAGGCCAAAGTGTTGTAGGCATGTCATGACTCACTAATGGTAGGGCACCAAGGAATTGGTAAGACATACAAGCAGGTGAGGGAGAGGTTCTCATGGAAGGGCCTCAAGGAGGATGTAATGAGGCATATCAATGAGTGTACTACGTGCCAAGAGAACAAGGGTGAGCACACTCACCTGACAAGAATACTGCAACCCCTAGTACCCATCCCAGAACACAAGTTGGAAAGCATATCCATGGATTTCATCACAGGGTTGCCAAGGGCGCAAGGGAAAGACTGCATTTTCATATTGGTGGACAAGTTGATGAAGTTTGCACACTTCTTTTCCATAGCCACAGACTTCAGTGCAACACAGGTGGCCGAATTATTTTTCAGGGAGATATTTAGACTGCACAGCCTACCCAAACCCATTGTCAGTGACAGAGATAGCAGATTCATGAGTACATTCTGGTAGGAGTTGTTCAGACTAGTTGGTACAAGCTTGACCCCTAGTACCAGCTATCATCCTCATACAGATGGACAGACCGAGATAGTCAACAAATGGGTGGAAGGATATCTCAGGAATTACGTGGCAAGGAAGTAGAACGTGTGTAGGTGGTTACACTTGGGAGAATACTGCTACAACACCACCCATCACATGTCCATAGGCATGACACCATTCAGGGAATTATACAGCTATGATCCACTCTCTTTCATGGAGATTTCTTTTGGTGACAACAGGGCTCCGATGGTATAGGATTGGGTGTAGCAGAGTCAGGACATCCTTAGAGAGCTAAAGGATCATTTACAGAGAGCATAGAACCAGCAGAAGGTCCAAGCAGATAAGTATAGAGTTGAGCGTACCTTTGAGGTTGGTGACTTAGTCTATCTAAGACTCCAACCATACAGGTAGGCTTCTATAAAAAGAAGCAGAGCATAGAAGCTACAACCATGTTTCTTTGGACCCTACAGGATCAGCAGGAAGGTAGGGACCGTAGCATATGAGTTAGAGCTTCCACAGGGCAGCAGGATGCACAATGTCTTCCATGTGTCCTGCTTGAAGAGAGCCATCGACCAACATATCACACCCATTAAGGTGTTGCCTCCTTTGGATGAAGAGGGGCAACTTGTTTTGATTCTGGAGGAGATATTGGAGGTTCGGGAGAAGAAGCTCAGGAAGAGAAGCATCAAAGAGTATCTGATGAGATGGAAGGATCTACCCATTGAGGATGCCACATGGGAGAATGAACAGGTGGTACGTGAGACAGGCTTGGAATTGCTTGAGGACAAGCAATTTCTAGCAGGGGAGAGTGTAATTTCCCCCACCTCTTGATGAAGAGGTTTGGAAATACTTAGTGGTCTAGGCATCCCCACTAGACCATAGTCTCACACAAAGGGGAAAATTCAACCAAGCTAATGCTATATTTTTAAGTTGACTTAGTGAAAAGGTAAAAAGAGTAAAAAGGGTAACTCAATGAAGGAATAGAAGAACTGGAGGTTGAGTTAGGAGTTAACCCTAGGGGTTAACTTAACTCAACAAGGAAACAAAAAAAAAGTATAAAGAGAAGGTTAGGGCACACCTCTCATTTCATCTTGGATATTTGGTATTTGCTTGTTGATGCTCTTGAGCATATAGTTTTGAGGGTTTTGATATTACAAACCCTAGAGAACAACTCAGTGGTGAAAGATCCCACTCACTTGTTCCAAGCTTGGTCTCGGGGATGAAATACTCCACCCATACCATTCTACATCCTTCATCTATTCAAGAAGATCAGTCAATTCATACCAGTTAGGGTTTTCGAGCAGGGGTGCACCAGTTGTTGAAGAAAAGATTGATCCAGCCTATTGAGGAAGCCTTGGGAGATTTCAGCATTAGGGTTTTGCTTACAGGCCCTTTCTCATCAGTTTGGAGGCTTCTTTGAGGATTTATCACGTCCCTAACATTTTCTGCAGGTTGGGACGGTTTTGGGAGGTAGAAGACGATTTGGTGATTCAGTGTTTTTCAGATCTAGGAGGCCATAGCCCATATCTGACCTTGGAAGTTCTCTCAGGGGTTTGTGACTGCCCGATCTATCATCCTAGAGAGTTTCAATGGATTCATAGCCCTTGTTCAGCTAGGTCGAATTATTGGCCATATTCAGGGTTTCAGGAGGGTTGTACCAGTTTAGGGTTTATGCAGTTTGAGGAGGAGGCTTTAGTGTTTGAGCTCCATACTTCAGGAGGAGGCTATCATTGCCCTGATCTATCACTGGAAGGATTTTAGCATCATTTGGGGGTCTTCATCTTCAGGAGGGTTGAACCCTTGGTCTCCATTGTCTTCAGTAGGCCGTACCAACAGCTTGAGGGTTAGGCTAAACCCTAGTTTTGTATTGGAGCATTAATCTTCTATTACAACCTTTGGGAGGCTTACTTTGTATCTCCGGGGGCATTTTGTATGCAGCTCATATTATTGTCTTGAAGCCATCTGAAGCTATTCCAGATCTACTTCTCTATTTGTATTAGGTGCTTGCTTTCTTATAATAAAGTTTAAATCTTGTTTGTGGTTCCATTCTTCTGTAAGAACTTCATATGTTGAAATGCTTCTTGTATAATTGTGGATGAATAACTGAATAAACCCTAAGGCTGAAATGTTCATGGCCAACCTACATACACAATAGTAAACAATCAAATCATGGGTTAGTTAGTGTTTCCAAGCAAAAAATTGGCTTGGGAACATTACATTAATAGTAACTCCTCCGAGAAGTTCAGAGGAGTTAATATTAAATCCTTCGAGCAAAATTAGGAAGAGTCTCTATTAGTCTTGGGGTGTTCGAATGTTTCACAAAGAACTCCTCTGATCTACTCAGAGGAGTTACTAGTAACTCCTCCAAGGAGTTAATAATAACTCTCCTGAGCATATCAGAGAAGTTAGTAGTAAATTCTCTGATATGCTTGGAGAGTTACGAAAACAACTTTTGGTATTTAGTTTTGCGAACACGAAGCATGGTGAGGGATGCCTCTACTGGCTTAGAGGAACATGACGGGTGCTTAGGGTTTTAATCAGGTCAAGACTCCACTCTTTAGACCGAAAAGGGAGGAGGGGTTTTGTGAATGGTTAAAAAATCATGGCAAGGTTTTTGGGGAAGGATCAATTTTCAAAGACATTCATTTGTTCAATCCTTTTCCATGACCTGATCAGGTTGGTGGACAAGGGCATAGGGTCTGGAATTGGTGAAGCAGAAAACTAAAGAAATCAGAGAGAAAAAAAGAAATGATCTAGGGTTGAATGCATGTAAGGGAAATAAGTAAGAAAATTATCTTAACCCTATTTTTTTTTAACAAAGGAAAGAGAGGAAGAACATACTTACCGATTAATCGTGGCCACATGTAAAAGAACTGAACAGGAAATTTTCTCAAACGATGTCTATCCCAACTCTCTTTCTCTCCAGTGTCTAGCGATAATAGTCTAACCCCGTTTCTCTTTATATAGCCCCCGTGTTTATAAATAACATTAAATGTGGTAGGTTTGCTTGGAGGCTTTCAAAACAACTCCTTCGAGCAGCTCATAGGATTTTAAAACAACTTCATAGAATCTGCTCAGAGGATATAAGACTAACTCCTACAATAGGTTTTGATTATCCAAATGATTTGCAAGAACAATTTCGATAAACTCGGAATAGTTGAAGGGAACTCCTCCGAGTAGCTCGAAAGAGTTAAAATTAACTTTGCCAAAAATTTCTTAAAACTTCAACTTTGAATAATTTCTCATTTTTTCAAGTGAATCACAAGTTACCAAGAGAAGCTTTTGATTAACCAAAAGGGCTTATGAGATTTTTCTTAAGGCTTCAAAAACAAGGAGGCTCCATTTTAGGGAAGTATCCAAATAGAAGGTAAAATGGAGGGGTTGTAGTGCTAGTCACAAAAAGACCTCAAACGCTCCACCCATCCATAGAATTTGTTGCTCATGTACTCCCAGTAGCAAGTCACCCCTGAACTAGGGCTATAACTCCACTAAGGAAAAGGCACTCTCTCTATGCCATCTAAGGTCTTGTTTCAATACTCGGTTCAAACTAGGCCAAGGTACCAAATTCTAGCAGCAACTCCAACCAACAAGCTCTCATCCCCCTCAGCCTACAAAACCAAGGAATTCTACCTCCTTCTCTACATCATAGTCCCTCGGGATGTCTCGCTTCCCTTCCATGGCTCCAACACATGTTAGATAGGAAGTCTCGGAGTTACGACTCCATGAACTTCAGTTGCTCTCATGAGTCTCGAAGTACCCTCCAAGTCTCACACAAAGAGAATCCTATCCCAAAAAAGTCTCCCTCCAAGCTTTAATCCCTTCCCAAGGCAACTTAAGGATATTTTTCCCATGATTCACCTATAATCCTCAAGGTACTTAAGTCACAGGGTCATAGTGGCTCTCACTAGCTCACACCCCAACATACCCCAAATAAACCATGGCAAGAATGATCAAGAATGGATCGCTTTTCCACTATTCCCATACTTCAAATATGCATTTATCTCTCTTGACAATTGGCACCCATGTAGCTACCTTCCCACCACTTCAGAAATCATTTCACATCCTAAGGAAAATTAGGATATAATGATGAAAAGAAAAATTAGGCTTGAAACTTACAATTAATTTAATATTTTTGGCTTAGTCCCTTTGCTTAGCCCCTTTCCTTAAGCTCGTATCCCCCTTTCCCTATTGTGAAGTACTATCCCCCCATACCCTTTTCTCTGACTTGGTTTGCAACCATGTTACATATTTATTAATATATACAAGTTTGATTACAATGTACAATGCTAGGATCATCAACCTTTTAGCATACAGGCTCTCCAGCCTAATATCACGTAGGCACTTCGGCTCAAAACATACATACACATACACTCTGACCTTAAAACCATACTAGCTCACCAGCCTATGTAACATACGCACATATATATTTACAACTAGGGGTATTACAAGGATGGCCTCCCAAAAGGTCAAAATATTAAGAGCCCAAAACAAGTGAAACAAGATCGGATTGAATATGATTATGTGTTGACAAGATCGTGTTGGGAATTCTAAACTTAATGGTTGTCATGGATATGTCTTGGCAGTTATAGTGGGATAAGGAATACTTTCAATCTGAAAACCAATTATTCTTACTAACTGGAAACTCGGTTAGCAAGGTCTGACCAATAAGAAACCTAAAACATTGTAACCATCTTTGAATGGATCCAAATGGACTAATATTGATGAATAATACTCTTCTAGTGTTTGATAAGTCATTATGAACTTGAAATAAATATTCACTCTATTATTACATAAATGTAGTTGTCGATTTTCCTCTTCATGAGTCTTCTTCAACAAAGAAAACCAACGGGCTTCCTAATGACAAATCTTAGTCTTCTTCTTCTTCTTCTTCTATTGTTGAGAGTGACGTTGCCATGTCCAATGAAGAATTGAATAGGCACATAGAGTCTTTTACTACCAAGATTAACCATGAAATGCACCTCAAAAGGGATTTTTTTTTTGCATAGGAGATGGTGAACCAGTAAGTACGTAAATGCTCCATCATTGATAAAATTCATATTATATGTCAATATTTTTTTTTTTAAACAATAACCAGGCAAATTGTGTTGATAAAAACTACAGTAGAATCTACAATGGAATTCACATCATTGTAATGTTCCAAAGAGTTTTAAAATAGATAATACATTGTCCAAAACGAGTTCTACTGCAAGCCCAAAATAGAGATTGACTTTGTCCTTATACAAAACTACCCAGTATCCCTTGATGTGATATATTCTATAATATATATGCCTATATTCTATTAGTCCTGAAAAACATTGAAATTAATAAAGAGTGTAGTGGCTAGCTACATCATCCAAACTTGTACTTTTTGGTTCAAGGTCTCGATTCATGATTTCCATTTCCCCATCAAGTTGGTAGATAGTTTCATCCTTGTTTAACTCTCCCCTGGACGAATTAGCTGAAAGTATTTGGTTTGATGTCATGGACTAATCACCCCTACTCAAATTGAGTGCCAAATTTCAAAGAAGGTTGCATTTTACTTCCAAGACTACCTATTGTTTCTTAAATTCTACTAGAGACCCCATGCTTTTTGCTACCTAGATTTTAATCTGGATTTTTATTTCATGAATTTTGGAAGTAACATTAAAGAGTGAAGACTTGTTAAAGTGGATGTATTCTTCGTGGCTTATGAGGACTCTATGGATCTCTTGTAATTATTTAGAGTCCATTTGGAACCAACTTTAGATAACTTCTCCTATGTGTTTTATGCTACCTACAATACCCTCCTCACACCTCGTTTCCTGGGATCTAGGGGATTTTCTTTCACCCTAATTAAAGAACTGATAACACTTTCCAAAACTTAGGCTCAATTGTTATAGAATCTCTAGAGTCATAGACTAAGAGAGTGAACCATATCTGAGGTCGATGTCGACCTGGGGTCCTATGTTTCCTTGTGATCAATTAAACCACTAGGGGGTGGTTCCCATGAAAATTTCCAAGAAAACAACAATAGCCCAAACATCGACCAGAGTGTAATGAAAATTCTTACTTGGTGAGAAGGATTGTCATTCCCCCAATGTGTATCAAGTTACATTTCCATTGTCCCACCTTGAACCAAAGAGTTAAGAAGCCATTAGAGATAAGAATGTGGATTCAAGGTGTAATGAATGTGAAGGGGGAGCTCTCATGCCTTCTTATTACTATTCAAATGTGTGTTGAAGTGGCATGGTTTGTGAACCATGTGATGGTTTATGAGATCAAGGCTACATGCCATGTGATCGATTAATAACTCTCTATGTGTCTTGCTACTATTCATTGATTAAGGGATGGTTTGTTGATATAATATTCCATTAATCATAAGCTCCCCTCTTTTAGAGTTGAGCCTAAATTATCCCATTGGTTTTCTACATTATTGTTTTCTCACAAGACATGATAATATTTGATATTGGAGAAGGATATCGCCTCTTATTTAATTCGTTCTATTATTGGGGCTAATGGATTGTCTCTCGGATTTGAATCATAAACCAAATAGCTTATGATAGTCTTAGTATATCCTACCAAAATCATCGATTGCACACCAGTGCCTTTTGAAATTTTGAGTCCTTGCCACAGTGCATAAGCTTATGCTTTGTTGTTAGAAACAATACCAAGTCCCCAAGTGAAATATGCTTCAATTGTCTCTCCAGGTCCCATGATGACCCCCTCCTCGCACCTACCACCCCATGATTCCCATTTGAAGCTCAATAAAAGAACATAATATATGATTGTTGAGTTTTCTTCCAATTTTCAAAATCAAAGATGCTCTAACCAAATTGCCAACTTGGTCTATAAATTTGTTTGGTAAATTTGAAGCATGAGTGATGAGAAGAGATGTAAATATGCCCAAACCATTCTTCCTCATCTTTGCTTAAAATTTGTTGTAAATTGAGATATTTTCCTTTAGAGATAACACATTCTACTAACAAGATTTTGGCTTTTGTTGCTACAAATGAAGGAATATCCAGCTCTTGATGAAATATTTCTTTGTTCTTTGCAAGCCAAATTTGCTAGCACAAAAGCTTTGGCAATGTTGACCATCCTTTTGAATAGTTGTTTTCCTTTGAAGTTACCCCTGTAGGATTTATTCCATAGTGTAATCATCGTTTTTTAGGGTTTAGGATTTCTAATTCTGTTGTTTAGACATTCAAATGTTGCTTTCCAAACTCCATTGAAGAATTCACACTTGAAGAAAATATGTTGAATCATTTCCAATTCTTATCAAAACATATCACATCTTGGGGGGGGGGGCAATATGCCACATTTTTGCAAATTCTCAACAGTTAATATTTTCTTATGAACTAGTGCCGAAAAAAATATATTTATCTTTAGAAGGGCATATATACACCATATCCTTTTCCACATTGGTGACCTTGGAGGAAGCGATAAAGTCTCGAGCTAAAAGATATACCCTTGTTTAACACTACAATCAACCTGCCCCCATGCTCTTCAATCTAGTACATTTTTCCTCCTCAACAAATAATATTTCGAGGTGAGAATGATCTTTGGGATAAAATGTCTCAAGTGAGGAAGAGGCATCCCCATTCGCCAATCTAACCATTGACCACAATAGAATCAACAAACATATGTTAGACTTCTTTGAGTCAAATGTATTCCTAGTTGTTAAAATGCATGTTGATACACTATTTTGAAATATTTTAATGCTAACATTGAGAATTACATCAAATGCATTCAACTCATGTATGATAAAATGTCTCAAGTGAGGAAGAGGCATCCCCATTCGCCAATCTAACCATTGACTTGGCATGGGTGAATGATTCGCTATGATTCTATATAATAAGAATACATGAGTTGAATGCATTTGATGTAATTCTCACCACTAAGAGAACTTGTTGCTTTGATTTCAAATGAACGCTTACCTGAAAATAAGCATTCAGAAATCTTCCTTTCAAAAAATTCAAAGTTTATCAAGACATGAGAGTGATTGAAAATAGGAATAAGCTAGTATTTTCGTAGAAATGCATTTATTATCCCCTATTGTAGTATGCTTGGTATGTTGAGTGTGATGTGATTCGACAAAGTGACAATTGCATTCAAATGCAACAAAAATTTCATAACATGTGTTTTTTTTATCAAATACAATACCATGACACTAAATTGACTCTAAAAAACACTCTACATTTATCAATAAGACACTACCTTGATGTAAATGACACGAATATGATGCATATGATGCACTACATATTATAGAGACATAACTGTGATGCGACAATGATGCCATGTCTCACAAAAAGATGCAAACACAATACAAAGGGAAAACAACAAAAAAATTAATGTTTTGTTGTGACACAAAATCGACGCAAATTACCATCGCAAAATCCCAATGCATGATATAGTGACAAAATTGATGTTATAGTGACAAATTAATGACACTACAACCTCGTATTGCAGTAGTGCACTACTTTCCAGTGTCCTTCTTCGAATTCTCATTACTCTTCATTTCATGTGACTTAGACTCATTGTCCTAAGGTTGGTTAAACATACTTTGTCATTTATTTTTCCATTTAGGGCAACCTTTACCATTCTTTTGTTGTGGTTGATTTGCAGACCCAAACTCTCTCTTACTCTTCTGCGGAAACTTTTGCTTGGTGTTGATAACATACTACTAAGCAACTCTTAATGAAGACATGTCCAAAAACTATATTTACATTTGGATGTACCTATGTAGGCCACTGTGGTATTTTAGAACCAAGTGCCACTTGGGGTCCTTGATGCATAACTTTAAACATAAGGTATGGAAGGTATTGGTGTACTCCAACGCCACTTGGTATTTCTCCTAATGCAAATTTGTCAATCTTGTGTATTGGTCATTGTAATTTCCAAAATGGTTGAATTCCTTCCTGAGGGAATCAACAAAAGTTTCCCTAGTGGGTTCAATTCCAAATTCTTCAGATTCATATTTGGCATGTTTCACATATTAAGTGTCCCACCAATATTTGACAAGGGGAAAGGACTAAAAGGAGCGTGAAGGTGATCTTTTCGTTGTTGGAAAATTTTCAAACATAGTAAAATCCATTTAGAATACTTAACCATTTCTCCAAAGCATCTATGTATATATCACCTTCAAACAAATGAATGCCAAATTTAACTTATACCTTGAAGGGTGTCATACCTCTAAAGTCATTACTTGTCAAAGGTGCATCTATCACCATTGTTGAAGGATCTGGGTGAAGTTATCCATCATCTCGTTTGATCCGAATTATTTTGAGAACGAAATGAAGGCAAATATATAAAAAGGAAATATACAGAGATATTGCAAGAGATCCAATAATATAACATAGATATATCAGATATATATAACAAGAGGCACAAATATACAGTAATACACAATTTCTATTAATCAGTGAAATGTACTGAATTGTAAAATTACAGAGTGAAAGACTCGCTAGAATGGTGGCATCTTATCTCTGAGAAGAGATGTGACGGCTATGCTCATTCGCAAGAAGATGATGATTACAATGAGGCTCCAAAGGCCTTTTTAACATAAAGAAAAATCCAAAACCCTAAACACGGAAGATGAAAGGCCAAAAGGTTTGCAGGCCCCGATCGAGGTAGTTGATACGTCAACTTCCAGAGGGTGTAACTTTTGCATACAATCTTCGTTTAGTGTTTTTGATACCTCGTCGAAAATGTCTATCCAAGAAGTACAACTTCCAGTGGAGGTTAGGGATTTGTATCAATAGCTCATGACCCCACAAAAGTCCAAAAAAATGTCGTTTAGGGCCTCAAAATGACCCTGAAAGTTTGAGACTCGAAAAAATGTAAAAGAACTGCCAAACTGGAAAACTTTATTTTGAGCCAGTGGAATTGGGGGGTGGCCACCGATATCCATCTAGATCAATCCTCCC
>JASDQU010107014.1:74738-101890 GCA_032191745.1 Picea mariana | reverse complement strand
AGGGACGTCTCCCTTGGACTTGCCCTCCTAAATAGAAAGAGCCCCCCATCGAGGTGACAGTGGGTGGGGAAGCTCCTGTTGCGCCGGTTTCAAAGCCCTTGGCCCTTTCCTACAAACCATGCGATAGCAGTACCCATTGTGTTGACTTCCCGTGGGAGATGGGGAAGCGTTTGTTGAATCTGAACCTTGGTGTGTTGCTTACCTTGCTGGAGAAGTTGCGCTACTTTGCTTGTGGAAGGCTATTGCAAACCTGATGTTGGAGGGGTTGGACCTTTTTAACCAGTCTGACTGCATGAGATGATGGTGTGTAGAAGGAATCTTTGTGCTTTGATTCAATCTTGTCAACCTGCTTCTACTGGATAAAAGGGGTTTGGACTGAGGTCGTAGTGGTCACAGTGTCCTTTTGTTCAACTTCTTCCTGAATCGTGAAGAAGCTAAACTTTGTTATATGAGAGATGAATTTGTTGCATTGTTTTGTCGAAACAATAGTTAGAACTACCTCTGGTATCCTATAGAGGTGATCCCCCATAGTAATAATGACATTATGGGGTCGAGACTCATAAATACCATGGAGCTTTCACATATATGGCTGGAACAAAAGAACATCACAGAAATCCAGTGGGGAAACATTGCACAGTACATTATCCTTGAAGGTATTGATTCCATAGGACATGCAACACTATTGGTTGACACGAAGATATCGTCCTTGCCGAAGCCACCTGATGTTTTATGGTTGCAGGTGTGATGTTGTTGGCAATTCCAACTATTTGAGGACCTCTAATGAGATGAGGTTCTTTTGACTTCTGATATCAACAGTGAAATGCAACAGGGTCCCCTTTGCCCACATATGTGAATGGAAGAGGCGTTCCCCCTCTTCAGGGTCTGTTGGTTCTTCTAGTTGAATTGTTGTGGTTGCTACAGTGGCAGTGGGGTTTGCGTCAATGATCTGTCTCCTTCCATTATTTTCTAAATCAAATTCAGAATTAGGGTTTGGATCTTTTTCTTTGATCTCAACCACCAATGAATGTTTTGAGCGACATTCATTAGTGTTGTGCCAGGGGATTTTGTGGAAATCGCACCACTTTCCAATGTTCTTCTTCATCTTTTCGTTACCCTTCTTTTCATGTGGCTTGGAATGGTTTTCTAGAGGCCAGTTGTTAGGGCCATCTTTACCATACTTTGGTTGTTGCATATTTGTAGACCCAAACTCTCATTTTTTATGGTTCTTAAATTTCTGCTCGATTTTGACAACATATCTATAAGCAACTCCTAGTGATGAGATGTCCAAAAACTCCATTTCGGTTTGGATGTACCTATGTAGAGCTCCACAGTATTTCAGAACCAAATGTTTCTCAAAATATTTGATACCCAACTTGGTGTGCAAGGTATGGAAGGTATTGGTGAACTCTGACACTGCTTGGCCCCTCTCTTGATGCAGCGTGGTCCATCTCATGTACTCGTCTTCATAGTTGACAACAGGGTAATATTGTTCCGTGGTAGCATCTACAAAATATTCCCAAGTGGGTTCGGCCTCAAACATTCCAAAATCCTCTATAGAAATTTGCTCACAACAAGTTTCCCACCAATGTTTGACATGGGGGAGAGCCTTAAGGAGCACGAAGGTGATATTTTCCTTGTCAGAAAAATTGTGCACAGATAAATAACCTTCTAGCAGATTTAACCATTTTTTCAGAGGATCTGCATCTATCTGACCTTCAAATACAGGAATATAAAAAATAACTTATACCTTGAAAGGAGTGGTGCCTCCAAAGTGGTTTATTGATAAAGACGCATCTATTGTTATCGACATGCGTCGAAGGATTTGGGAAAAATTCTCTATCATTTCGTCCCTTTGTTGCATAAGAGTTTGGTCCAACAACATATTAATAAAATATTCTCGTTGTTTCTCTTTTCTTCCACCATGGAGGGTTTCTTGGGTGTGCGAGAGCGATTTTCTTCAAGAGAGACAAGCTTGAGACCCAACTTTCTATACTCATACCTCGTCGGGGATATGCATTGAAAATTTACCAAGAACAACTTGCTCTGATACCATTGATCCGGATTATTTTGAGAACGAAATGAAGGCAGAGATATAACAAGGAAATATATAGATATGTTGCAAGAGATCCAATAATATAAGATAGATATATCAAATATATATAACAAGAGGCACATATATACAATAATACACAATTTCTATTAATGAGTGAAATGTACATAATTGTAAAATTATAGAGTGAAAGACTCACTAGAATGGTGGTAGCTTATCTCTGAGAAGAGATGTGACAGCTACGCTTATTCACAAGAATATGATGATTACAATGAGGATCCAAAGGCCTTTTTAACATAAATAAAAATACAAAACCCTAACCTCGGAAGATGAAAGGCCAAAAGGTTTGCGGGCCCCAATGGGGGTAGTTGATGCGTCAACTTCCCAAGGGCGTAACTTTTGCATACGATCTTTGTTTGAGGCATTCGATGCCTCATCAGAAAGGTCTATCAAAGAAGTACAACTTCCATCAAGGTCAAAGAATGTTTATAATAACCCTTGGCCCCCCAAAATTCCAAAAAAACATTGTTTAGCTCCTCAAAACGGTCTCGGAAGTTTGGGACTCTAAAAACTATAAAAAAAAATGCCAAAATGGAAAACTCTATTTTGAGCCAATGGAATAGGTGGGTGGCCACAAATATCGATCTGGATCATCATTCCTTTGTCACCATAGGGATTCCTTGACAAACATCTTAATATGATATCCTACTCCATTTTCTTTCTTTTCATCCACCATGGAAGGTCACTTGGGTCAGGGAGGGAAGTCTTCACTGGGATCGATTAGTTTGAGGCCCAACTCCCTACACCTTGACATGCACCAAAGAATAACAAAGAACATATTTATATGATATCATTGATATGTATTATGTTGAGAACGAAATTAAGATAGCATTAACATACAAAATAACATAGATATTTTGTAAAGAGCATAATGATATAGTGAAACCCAAACTCTATTAATGAATGAAATAGTGAAAACACTACAATATGCAAGGAAATACAAATTGGCTAGAATTGTGGTAGCTTATATTTGAGAAGATATGTGTTGGCTACAATCATTCAAAAAAATCCCATGAGAAGAGATCAAAATTTATTTTTAACATAAATTATAAAACAACAAGAGTCATAAACCCTAACCCTAGGAGATGAGGTGGAAAAAGGAATGTGAGCCCCAGGGAGCCTAGTTAATACACCAACTTCCTAGGGTCACAACTTTCACATATGAACTATGTTTGGGACATTTCTTGGACTATTACAAAGATTATTCTAATCTCGACGTGTTTTTCAAGTAGGGAAATACAATTTCCAAGCCATGTCAACCACCAAAAATGCATGGGAAGTGCACAAGAACTAAGAAATGCATTGAAAATTTAAGACTTGAAAATTTTGTTGTAAAATTGGCAGGGTGTAGCACTATCGCCGAGTTGATGGAAAATTTGGTTGACCACCTATATTCACCTAGATCAAGAGCCATAGTTGGCCTCCCATGCCTATATCCCAAGAAAATAAATTCCTATGGATCAATTTAGACCTTTTAGAGGATAAAAATCTTTCAAAGCCTAAGAAAGGCAATGATACATGGAAGCCCATCATCACTAATCAAAAACCTAATGTGGATGGTTAGGCTTGTCCCCCCAAGTATTCAAATGTCCCACTGCTTGATATGGTCAGAATTCCTATCATTTCTTAAGTTATGTTTTGTTTATGGATTGATTATGTAGACCAACTAGCCCCAAACTTTGTTAAACATTTTACATACTTGTCTTCTAAGCCTTCAAGGAAATTTGTATGTTCTGTTAATCTACACATATCTACAGGTTTTAGAGGCTACTTAGTGTGGCCCACTTTTTTGTATAAAATGCATTGCATGTACATTGTTCTGCTCAATTTAATAGTTAAAGTAATAACAATATTGAAACAAATGGTGACATGTGGTTCATCTTTATCATCATTCTATGGCACTCTTTGTTGACCCTTTAGGGGTAATAGTACCAAAGGCACCCCATCATCCCAAGGGGGCATGTTCCATATTGGATGAGATTAGTTTATCATTCCATTCAGATGCATGTTATCTGCCTATTCTCTTTCACTTAGATGATGATTCAACCTTCACCACTCAGCCATGGTATATTGATTCTATCCAACATCATACCTTATATGATAGATGCACTTGGTATACATGGTCATGCTACTTTGGTTTAATAAAAAAGGCTAGAGGTGAAGAGCTAAAAAAAATAAAAATAAATAAATAATAAGGCTAGAGTTATGCCACCTCATTAAAAAGGCCAATACCCATAGTCACATGGTTGTCTATGAATATCTAAAGAAAAGGGACTTGTTCAATAAAGTGAACAAATAAAGAAAAAAGAAAAGGGAAATGAATAAAGAGTTGAGGTGGTAACTCTAAGAAAATTCTCCCGCTTAGAAGGCTTACATATGAAGATTCCTAGCTCTTGAAAGGTAATTAGACTAGAAAATAGGACCTTAATCATCATATGAGGCTTTGAGGGTCATTATATGAAATTATCTTTCCCTTTCCATAATTTATTCATCCTTCACCTACATCTATCCTGGTTAGCTAGGAAATATTACTTGTCTTAGTCTTTGTCATGTGTAATAAGGGGTTAAAAGTGTCTTCCCGTGGTAAACTTAGGTAATTTTTTAAATTAACCCTTGTTATGTTGTTGCTAGAAGAGAATCATAAGATGTGCATTATTTAATGGCTTGTAAAGGGGTTAAACCCATCACTCTAAGTGGGAACCCTACATTGGGATTTGTCTACATGTATATGAGGAATCATTCATGCCTTGAGAAATGTGTACCAGACCTCAAGATCCATGATATTGCATTAGGATTTCTGTACCCATATTTGGTTATATACATCAACATTGGGTTTCGTGCCACTTTTTCTATGAATTTGTGTACTTCATTGGGATATGTGTCACCACATTGGGATCCATGAAAATGCATCGGGTGATGATAGGGATGTCGCATCATCACATTTTACACATAGACCACTCCAGGATGTCTCCCTTTCCCAGTTGGATGCCTTCACTCACATACATGCATGATTATTCCCTCATGGACCACTCCAAGATGGCTCCCTTGCCTAGTTGTATGCTTTCACTCACATATATGCATGATTATTCCCTCATGGACCACACATGTGGATTTGTTGGGGTCATTATTGAGGTTTTTACACATATGGAACAGTTGGTTATAGGTTGTTACTGTTGGTTATGAGGTGGTTGAGGTGTTTGTTTCTTTATTGGACCATTTATGGAGGTTTCTGAGGTGGTTAGAGTGCATGTTTTGAGGGCGGGTGACTTCAGGAGCAATTATCTTTGGACAAAGTGCCAAAAATTCCACCAAACCAATGTCATTAGATGCAAAATGGTCGTTGGATTTCCAAAAAGTGCTTATAATAGAAAATTGGGAAAAAATAGACACAATTGTGTTGTTTTTAAACATGTTGTGGGAAAAATATTGTCACATTTTGACCACTCAACATCCCACTATTACTCCACATGTGTTAGGTCATTGGATTACTTTTGGACGGTTCCCTCTCTCATGGACCATTTATACTTTCTCATGGTGGTTTTAGATCATGGTTTGAGGGTGTCTCTTGTATTTGCCCATGGTTTTTCTTGAGAACCTTGTATTAGCTCATGGTTTTGTATTTGCACATGGTTTTCACCCATGGTTTTGTGAGGTGCCTCATCTATATAGGAAAGACATTGCTCTCATTTTTAATTAGAGTTGGACAATATGAGAAATCACTTGGCTTGTTTTTATTGGTGTTATTAGTTCATCTTAGTATTTTTCTTAAGAATTTATTTGTGAAGAGTCTAGCAAGAGTGTTTGCATGCAATAGATGAAGGTGGATGAAGAAGCTAGCAAGGAGCCACAAGAGGAGTAAAGTGTTACAAGTGGAGGAGCTTCATAGGGAAAGGTAACTTCCTTATAGTCCTTACTTTTTTATGTCTAGATCTAGGGTATTGAGCCTAGTGAAGCTTAATTTGATTTCTAGCTCTTACTTTAGGATAGAATAGAGTCTACTCATTGCTACTTGAATAACTAGTCATACACTCTTTTCACCACTTAGATCTTGGAGAATCTAAGTGTCTCTTGAGGGGATTTTCTTGGTACACTTTAGGGCTTCCTAGAATCCCATGACTTGTTGCAAGGATAAAGCCTCAAGAAGTATTCGGTTGACCCCATATCCCAATAGAGGTTAGGCATTGGTATTTCATTTTCTCTCTCTCTCAAAATTAAAAAAAAAATAACATTTCTTTTATTTTCTTTGTTTTGAAGCAATCTAGGGTTTAAATTTATCATATCCTTAGATCTAGATTGTTTATTTCAAGTCTTGAACCAAATTTTACATATAGATTGTTACTTTCAAGTCTTGAACCAAATGTTAGATCTAGATTAGGCTTGAATTTTATTTTGGAAAGTCATCTTGTTTATTTGATGCTTAACCATTTGGATGATTACACATATGTTGGATCTAGTGTTTAATTTTTTCAAATTTTTGGATGAATCTAACCTATCACCATGAATAAAACCTAATGTGTTTGATCTATGTATTTACTTGAGTTTATGTCATTTCAATTAATGTTGAAAAACACATGGCATAAGGATTATTTGAGCTTGCTTTCATTGATAAGGGTTTCAACAATTTGGCATAAATCCTCACATCTTGGAAAAACTTGGCAATTTTCATCTTGATGCAAATATTTGATATGTACGATATGGATATAACTTTAATGACATGTAAATGCATGTGAAATAATTTGAAATCAACCTTAATACACACATTGAGGAACACTTTTCTCACTGTTGGTACATATTTTACAACATTTAAATTCTACAAACAATCCACCTAATCACATTGGCACTTAAGCATCGGGTTAAATCTTTAGGTTTGAATTGTTTCCATTCATTTTTGTGATGATATGATACTATTTATGGAACGATATTTCATCTAAATGCAGATACAATTTCCTAATCAAGGTTGTGAGTACTTCCTAACATAAACTTAAATACATAACATCAATAACAAATGCTCTCAGTTTATTTGCATTTTATTGTTAATGAGCTCTCTTTCAAGGTTAATGATTGATGACATTTTCACATGAAATTTGATCTATCTCATTGTCCTAAATTATGATTTACATTATAGCAGTGGGTTAATAAGATTTCACGCTGTAATCCTTGGAGTGGTTCTCTAAGTATGGTGGAATGTTCAATGAGTGATGAACTCCTTTCATGGTTACATACTTAAAAATTAAATTATGTTGATATTATTCCATCTTGATCTCATTGAATGTGTATACTTCATATGATAAATGTTGAATGGTGAATGAGAACATTGTTTAGCATTTCCACATTTCATTTGAATGATTGTTAATGGTTGATCTCATTGGTTACATGAGCAATTTGAATGGCAAACAAACCTAATTTGATCATATACCATTGTTATTTTCCAACATATAACTAGCACACTTGTCTCATTAATATATCATTTAGAGCTTGTTTGATGTAGTGGTTTGGTAAACTACTTGCACACACTTAAACTTGTCTTATACCTTGAGAGTGAGTGGTTTCAAGTCACTAGTATTTTTTCAAGTCTAAGTTAGGAGAAATCTTCTTCATATACAATGAAAATACTTGATTTGACCTTTAGGGACACCCCGCCTTAGGTTAGGAAACTCCATTTCTTAGCCTAAAAGTGAGAGGCAAGGCCACTAAGGTGACAATGGTGGCTTGCCTAACAGTTGCATATAGGCTCTCCTACTAACGTTAGGACTTTTAATTTAGACATGTTTTGAATAGTAACACTCTCCAACCGTTCATTATTGACTTAAGCTTAGGGACATCAATTTCATATTTGTTAGTTTCCTTGTCTAGAGGTTTCTCTACCTAATGAATCACCAAAGACAACATGGGTACTTATCATTCGATAACCTTGGAGTATAATTATGAGTCCAACTATATTAGTGCTCATGGCACTCCCTCACCACCTATCCTACAAGGTGGTGAGGAAGACATATTCTCCTATATGATTGTTTATATTTTTGTAAGGGAGCTAGAGAATTTGTTGGGGGCTCCCTTTTCTTGGTCATTGAGGCTCCCCCCTACTATCCATAAGCTATTAGAGGTTGGAAACACCTATCTTGACCTTTTGGAAATGAATAAAGAATTATAGAGACAAGTTAACACAAATCGACACTATATAATCCCATTTAAAGAAGTTTTTGTGAGAGAATGATTAATATTCAACTCAATTATTTTTATTTCTATGTAATAAATACAATTTTGATATTAACAAGTTGTTGTTGAAAGTGGAACTCAACTAACCATGGATGTTTATCACTCTTTAAAGAAGCCTTCTAGAATAAATGAGTCTATGAAAATTTTTATAAACCTATTCAATAAAGACAAAGCTTACAAAATCTTAAAACATAAAGAAACAATTTATACACAAAATTTACCTTGGAAACCCAAGGAAAACTAGCCTAACTCAGAGCCGCACTTATATATGCCATTGTGTTAACTTAACCATTCACAATAAAATATTTAGGTATTTCATAACATTAATTAACCCTAATCTTCTAACCATGATTCGATTATGACCCTAATCCCTTAACTAAGATTAGATTATAATGTGTATAAAACCATGGGCTGAAACCACCCAAAAATACACATATAATGACCTCCAAAAAAATAAGGAGACAAAAAAATAATTCTTAGACCATGCAAAAACATTTCAGGATGTACAATCTATACCTGCAAATAATACAACACATCTAATAGTCCAAGAGAGATTATCATATAAAGTTAAAACCCACTTTCATGTTGACTTAGCAAAACGAAAAAAACATGGGAAGTGTTTGAGAAGATTGAACTCGTTATAAAAGGGGCATCTAGGGTGGGGGATGCAAATAAATAAGGTGATAACCAACAACCAAATCTCTTAGATTGAGGGACCAAACAAAAAATGAATTACTAGGGTCAAATAAAGATTGTCATATATTCCTATTTGGAATGGCCAAGTGGTTTATTTATATCTCATGTGACAAATCTTATTTAAACACTTATCAAGAATTGGCCTTCTTATAAGCCACTAATAACCATCATCATACTTTTATATGTGAAAGGTCCATGAAATATTCTATTTTGAATCTTTCCATTGGTTGCTTGGTGGTCTAATGCCCAAATTTAAAATAGGCAGTCAAGCACTAATTCCTTGACTTTATCCAACCCCATTCTTTTTGTGTTTTTTATCCCAATTTTATCTCTTAACTTAGGAAAAGGGATCCATTTCTTGGTATTGGCATAAAATAATATGCAATATAGCATTATACCCCCACCCTTAACTAATAAAGTGTTTTGGTTAAGAGCTAAAGGGTTTTGCTTAGATGGATTATTATCCTAAAGAAAATATGGGATTGCCAAATGTAGTGTTGATTAAATGAGATGACTTAATGAGCGTTTGTTATTTTCATCTCAAGAACATTTTGATGTCCTCCCACGCTTCTAAGTGCTTTGGTCTACAAACTTTCCTTTTATTTTCACCTTGGCTATGGTACTAATAAGGTTTTGTAGACTCAACCTTGAGCATGGATTTTTCCACAAAAGGGTGCCGTGCATAATGTAGTTGTTTATTAACACCTTCCAGTAGTCTCTACTCCCTGACAATAATAATATTTATATATCACATCAGGGATGGGCCTGAGTATGGGTATTAAGAGTACCCATACCCCTAGTCCCTTAGACTTTAACACAAATTTCATTTAACTCTAAGAAAACCACTACTGCCTTCAAAATTTTCCCATAAAAAGCATCTAAGTGACTTACCCAATTGCTTTTAGGCATTAGTAAATGGAGCCCAACAACTTTCAAGAGGAATAATAAACATATACGACAATAAGCACTAATAATATTATCCAAGTTACCAAAATTAACCAAAGAAATACTAAAAATGCCAACTATAAATGGGAAGAACAAGTCCCAAAGTATAACAATATGATGATTTTCCATACAACTCTTATAAATAGGTGAATATCCCAAAATTAACTTGAAGTGGTAACAATATTAAACAATCATGTATATAATTGTGTGTATGAATGGCTATAAAAATATCTTATATACTAATTTCTCATTGATACCTCATGTGATCCTGGTTACAATCCAACACACTATTTATTTATAAGAGTGATCCCTTACATTGGTCAAAAGGTCACAACAAATTTGGGGTAAATTTGAAAGTGAGTTTCCAATGACATAGGCTTGGTTATCCATTCATCAACTTTCTTCTCCATGATTTACCTAACCATGTTCTAGAGCACCTTAAGGGAATCCTAAAGCATAGAGGGGGTTCCTAGTAATTTGAAGAGTTCCCCTGGTTTTTGTTTTTTGTAAGTGAGTTGAGATTCTATATTACTGAGTAAAATATTGTACAAAAAAAGGTTGAGGGGTGTCCCCTGATTTGCCAAAAGGAAACCAGATCAAGGGTCCCCAAGCTGTGCTATCTACATTAGTGAAAGGATGGCTAGGTCGTCACTCGGGGAAACCGACCCAGTCTCCATAAGTTTGTTTGAAAAAGAAAAAAACTATACCATCAGAAATACATAAAAGAGAGAGCATATAACATGAGTTGTTCCTATACTAATAAACAAAAGAACTTGAGTTGGTGTTGCGCTAGTCCACGCAGATTGGGTGGCTTTCAACTCCTTCCTTCCTTACCTCGTTTTCCTTTTTCTGCTCCACCGTGCACGTCCTTCTGATGTTGGCTGGTGTTTTGCATCAGTCTGTTGGAGTGATGTCAATGTGATGGACATAGCGAAGGTAGAGTTGGAATTGACCAGCTAGTCGGTCTATTTTTTCGCCTTGGTTCCTCTGGTTCTCTGCTATGCCTCTTACGCTAGCCTCCAAGTCACTGAGGTGGCTCAGTATTTCTATGATTTCCTTCTTACGGCCTCAGTTTTCCACCCTGTTGGTCTGGTTCTTTTCTGCTCTTAGCTTGCATATTATCATTTGTGTACGCCGGGCTTCCTCCACCATTTTGTGGTAGAGGGTTTTCCTGGGCTATGTGGCCCCTGGGTCCCTTAACCCGTCTGCTTCTTGGATGAGTTTCACCCAGGCTTTGCCCTAGCGCTTGGTGTTGACTTCCTGCTCCCATTTGTTGATGACTACTTTACCCTTTGTATCTGCCTGCTCGAGGAAGGTGCCTTTAGCCCCTCTGGCCACCTATTCCATCCTAGTGACCTTTTGGGTGCTTATTGGGAGTTCCTCCCCCTGGGGTCCCCTCTTACTCTGGGTGTTCTTCGTTCTTACCATCATTTCTTGTAAGTTGTGGCTTTTGTCTTGCTTTCTTTCTTTGCTACTATGCTCCCCTTCCTGGTTTCTGGAATTGTTGTTAGTTGGTCTGTCGTTATCCCTGATGCTTCTTCTTTTATAGAGTTTCCTTGGAGGTGGTCTTCTCTAGGTAATCATTTGTCTCCCATAAAGGTGTATCTTTCGGTCCTTTATCTCTGTTTCTAATTGTGTGCACTTGGGAGCTCTGTCGTCATTCCATCGCCAATATTTTGCCTTACACGTTGTCCTCCAATCATTTCCTCCCTCAGGATCTGGGTGTGGATGAGGTGTACCCATACATGCTCTCAAGCTATCCCTTTGGTCTTCGTCCTTTGTCAGTTGTGGCTTACCCTTTCCATTCTCCCATGGCTAGCCCCTATACTTCCTTCTATTGATGGGACCTTGGTATCGTACCCCTTCTTGTGGTGTGACTGTGATCTGCATTGTAACTCGTGTTTAAAAGGTGGCCTAACGGATTCGACCTAGATCCTACTTGCCCTTCGTTTAATTATGTCTCCATCCTCTATGTGGTTGCCCGTACTTCGGCTGTCGTCATAGTCCTTTGCCGCTAGTTGGGTACAGTCTGTCTAAAACTGGCCACTTGGGATGTTAATCCATGTGGCATCCAATTCTGATCCTTCCCTATTGACCCCTTCATTAGCAATTCTATCCGCAAGTCCATTTGCTAGCCTGCGGACCCAGCACAACTCCACTATGATCCCTGTCTGCAAATGCTCCTGAATCTTCTGTAGATAGTATGCCAAGCGCTAGTGCCTCTGTATTTTTCCCACTTTGGTGTCGTTTTGGATTTTCCTTACTGTGTTGATGACTAGCATGGAGTCGCCTTCCACTATTACATTTTCCATTCCTTTCATCTGTAGTATCTCCAGACCTGTCTTCAATGCTCCAAATTCCGCAGCGTTGTTTGTTGAATTCCCCAAACTTCCTATGTACAGTCGGATAATTCTTCCTTGACTGTCCCTAATTACTCCCTCCATACCGGTCCATCTTAGGTTGCCCTTCCACGCCCCGTCAAAATTTAGCTTAAGGGATCCCTCTGGTGGCGGTTTCCAGTTGCGCTCGCCTAAACTTAGTTGCGGCACCTGTCTCACCTGATTGGGGTTGTCTCTTCCTTTCACTTGGAAATCCTCTAGAATTCTGAGATCCTGATCAGTGAGTTGCGCTCCTCCTATTCGGATGTTGTGGCTCTGTACCATTTCCCTTGTCATGGCTATTATTGTTTCCTTGATCTTTCCAACTGTCCAGCTTTGGTTCTTGAAGATGCATCGGTTCCTTTCCTTCCAAATTGCCCTAAAGATCATGCCGAGGGTGAGGGTCCAGCAAAGATTCACCTCTTCGTTGTCGTTGTAGTTTTCCTCCCAGGTGTTTATAGTTGTGTAAATATCTCCTCTGATCCTATTAGATTGACGGAAAATGCATGTCGCCCAGTCCCATAATTCTGTTGTGTAAGGACATTCATCCAAGAGATGGTTCGTTGTTTCCTCCTTTTCTTCACATAGGTGGCATCTTGAAGGGCCTATGAAACCTCTCTTATTTAGGTTCTCCCAAGTTAGGATTCGGTTGTGTAGTATTAGCCACTGGAATATTATTTTTTTTTGGCCATTGGGGGCTATTCCAGAGCTTGTCCCAATGATACGCCGCAACTTCTTGATCCTAGTTTGTTATGTAGTGGCGTACTTCTTTAAGATTGAATTCCCCTCCTGCTTTGTGCCCACATTTCAGTTGGTCATTTCCATCCGTGATTGCAATTTTCCTTCTCCCTAATTCCTCCTCCACTTCTTTAACTGTTGTTGCGGTCTGGTCTCTAGTCTGTGGGGTGAGAGTGTTCCATATTCTCCATTTTTTGTGCTCTTCTTCTTGTTTCCAGTAATGGTAAACTTGGGTTTTTCCTTGCGCCATCATCTCTTGTTGGATTTCCTCCCGGCCTAGTTGTTCCATTTTGGGTTCATGTTGCCAGGCGTTCTCCCAGAATCTGGCGATTTTGCCATTCCTTATTTCCCAAAAGCTATGTGTCTGGATCCAGGTCTTGTTGCGCCAGGCTAAGTTCCAGATGGTTGAACCCTCCTTGGTGCCTCTGAAGAGGATTTTGTCCTGGTTACTAATATCTAGGGCATACTTTTCCTTCCATAGGTTAACCCATGACGTGGTCATTTCTTTGACCCATATCCACCAAAGCTTTGCCCCATAGGCATCGTTGGTTACTTGTGGGTCACGTAGCCCAAGGCCCCAAGCCACTAGTGCCCATTTTTTCCTTGTTTCCGCTCTGCACCACAAGAATTCCCTTTGTATGGTTCTTATTTTTTGTAAAATTCTCTTGGGGGCTAGGAAAACTAACATCATATATGTTGGGATAGCTTGCAAAACCAACTTGGTTAGGATAAGTCTTCCTGCTAGGTTGAGGGATCTGAAAGTCCAATTGTTTACCCAGTCTTGAAGCTTGTTGACTATTCCTTCCCATGTTGACATCTTGTAGGCTTTGTCTCTCAGGGGGATGCCTAAGTACTTGGTTGGGAGGGTTTTGCATTCAAAGCCCAGGATGTTGGCTAAATTCCTTTGGATAGTTGGGTTGGTGTTAAAGAAGAAGATCATTGATTTGGACTGGTTTATCTCGGCCCTCGAGGCTTCCCAAACTCATCTAAGATTCGTTTGTAGGTTTCTGCTTCGTTGACTGTAGGCATGCCATGAAGTAAGGTATCATCCATGAACTTTTGGTGTGTGGAATTTGGACAATTCTCATAAGGTTTGATACCTTTTATTTCCTCTGTTGCGGTTGCGCTTTTTATGCTTTGACTGAGTCCTTCCATCATTAAGATGAATAAGAAGGGGGACAATGGGTCTCCCTGTCTGATGCCTCTCGTGGGCCAGTAAGGTTTGGCAAGGGCTCCGTTTACTAGTAGCAAGAAGCTTGTTGTGGATACTAGGTTGGTTATCCATCGGATCCAATGTTAGGTGAAGCCGAAGGCTTCCAGGGTTCTGACCATATAGTGCCAGCTGATTTTGTCGTAGGCTTCCGCTAGGTCCAATTGTATTATCATTCCCCCTCTTTTCTGAAGCTTTAGGGTGTGGATCAGTTCATGGGCTTGGATAATATTGTCCATTATTTGTGTTCCTTCTACGAACCTCGCTTGCTCTTGCGACACCAGTGTGGGTAGTAGTGGTTTCGGTATGTTGGCTATAACCTTGGAAATTATCTTATACACCACATTGCACAACGCTATTGGTCTGTATCAATCGAGAGTTTTGGCTTCATTTTCTTTGGGAATGAGTGTTATCAAAGTAGCATTTAGTGCTTTCAGGATGGAGGCTGACCTTCTAGAGTCTTCTACTACCTTGTAGACATCTTGTTTGATGACTTACCAACAAGCTTTGAAAAACTCCGTTGTGAACCCATCTGGGCCTAGAGCTTTTCCATTGGGCATTTCCTGGAGTGCTTGGTCTATTTCTTCCTCCGCAATGGGCTTGATCAAGTTTTTGTTTTGTTCTTCTGTTACGAGGCGAGGGATGTGTTGGGTCACCTTTTGTATGGCATCTGTTCTATCTTGATTATGTTCCTGGGCGATCCTGTGGAAGTGGTTTACCAGGGTTGTTTTGATGTCCTTATCGGACTCTCTTTCTATTCCATTCCAATCCTTTATCTTCAAGATTTTGTTATGGGCTCTTCTGGCCATGGTTTTTCTGTGAAAGAACTTGGTGTTCCTTTCCCCTTCCTTTCGCCATCTGATCCGAGAGTTTTTTCGCCAGAGAGTTTCTTCCTGTTGGCACCTTTCATCCCATTCCTGGTTCATTTGGATCTCCTCTTTTTTCCTTTTCTCATTGTAGCCCTCCAAAATGCAGGTTTCCTGGAGTTTTTTACTTTTTTCTTCTATGTTTTTCTTCACTTCATTTATATTCCCAAAGGTGTCCTTGTTCCACTCCTTGAGCCTATATTTGATATATTTTAGTTTCTTGTAGAGTTTGAACATATTTTTCCCTTGCTATGGTTTCTCTTCACTCCACCACTGCTTGATATTTTCCTTGAAAGTTGGGTGTTCCATCCAAAATTTCTCGAATCTAAAGTGCATGTTCTTTGGTGTGGTCTGGAAGCGTGCTTCTAGTTGCACTGGCCAATGATTAGATCCCCCCCATGGAAGGATGTTGCAGTCTAAGGTTAGCCCTTGCATATTGACTGACTCTGACACTAGGAATCTGTCGAGTCTTGTTGCTACCTGATGTTGGCTCATTCGCTTACTATTCCAGGTGAAATGGCCATTTTTGGTTTTCATATCTACCATTTCTACTGTGTCTATGAGTTTTGAGAACTCCTCTGCATCTCTATCCAATCTTCTTGTCCCTCCTTTTTTCTCTACGAGTGATGTGATGATGTTGAAATCCCCAGCTAGGATCCAATGGAGTTTGTTGGCTCGGTTTTTTAGGTCTTCTAGATCACTTAGCATTCTTCTCCTATCCTCTGGCACCTAGGGTCCATACACATTAGTGCATAAAATCTCCTATGTGTTCCCAATGATTTGCATGCGGATCATAATGGTATGCCTTATTGCTTCAACTGTTATTAGGCTTAGTACTTATGGGTTTCATAGGGTGAGGATGCCTCCTGCCATTTGGTGGCCTCCAATGGCCACCATCTTGTATTGGCGCCATTGTTGTTGACTGATTGTTTCCATTCTTTTTGTATTACACTCAGTGGATAAAACAGAGATCTGGTTGTTCCTGTTTTAATCTATTCCTAAGGATTCGTTGTTTTCTTGGGATGTTTAGGCCTCTTATATTCCATGTTATAACATTCATTTTAAACATGCGGGGGGGGAGTTGGGGAAGAGTTTTTTTAATCTTACGTAAGTTTATCAATAGCACTCCAAGCTCCTGCAGGGCTACACTATTGGATTTCCTGCCTTTTTTCCTCCGCATCTATTTGGGTGAGAGTTGTAGTTGTACCTCGTCAGCTTTGACTCCTAGGTGTCCAATCTCCCCATGTGCTCACTTTTGGCCTCTATCTTTGGCTTCCTCCCTTAGGAGGAACATGTAATGGATGTGGTCTAGTTGCTCTGTTGGTACATTGTCCACTCCATGTCTTTTCCATTGCTCCAATATGTTTGTGAGGTCTATCCCTTCCCTTTCCACCAAGTCTCTGAGTTCTGGATCTTCTGTGCCTACTTCGCTCGGTGTCATTTCGACCTCTCCCTCTACGTATTGCATGGGGGTGTTGTCATCCCTGATTTCTCCTTCCATCGGAGTTGCACAGCTTCCTTGTTCCTTCTGGTTGTTAGGTCGGTCAGTGGGCTCATTTGGTGTTTATTCTTGAAGTTCCTGAGCTGTTACCATATCCTTCTTGGCCTTTGCCCCTTGAATGGTTTTATCCCTTCCTTCCAGACTCAAATGAACTTCTGGGTTATTTCCTGCCTGGGCTTTCCTCTGCCTTTTGTTGGCTCTACTTCTGGGGTTTGTTTTAACAAATCCATCCTCATCCTGCTGTGGTTTGGAATTTTTTGTTTCTTTCTTTTTATTAAGAGGGCATTCCCTGATCAGGTGGCCAGTTCATGGCATCTTCTGCATCGGAAGGGGATTTGTTCATAATCGATGTTTTAGATCCATTCCTCGTCCCTGAATTCTAGGCATATTGCTTCTAGGAGTGCTTCTGACACATCCATCTCTATGCATATTCTTGCGTAGGATGTGTATCTCTCTTTCAGGGTTGCTTCTGTGGTCTTTATATATTTCCCTAGTTTATTCCCTATTGCTTCAAAAGTGGACGGTATCCAGTAGTCTAAGGGTAGGGAGTAGAGTCTCAACTAGACCAGTACCTTTTTGAAGGTCTATTTTTCTAGGGAGAAATTATCTTTCTATAGTTGCATGTATAGTCCTTCTGATGCATGGAAGTATGGCCCTCATTCAAATACTCTATCTCTGTCCTCCGGGTTTATGAATATCGATGTGAAGAAACCTTTCGAGCCCAGGTGGAGCTCCACTTCCCCATTTGGCTTTCGGTGATATTTGATCCAGTTGCGCAGCACTTTTTCTGTGGGCCATAATCCCATAAATTTGCAGATTATCACATGCACCTTCATCTGATCTCTGTAGAGTTGCGTCTATGGATCCTCCAATACCACCTTGGGTATTAGTGTTTCTTTGGGTTTGCATGGGTCACGCCCTTCGGTCTGGTTGGTCTTTGTTGTGTCTTGCGACTCGTTCTGAGTTTCTCTTGCTTCCTCTTCTCTACATTCACTTTTCCCCTTGTTTCTTTCCTGACCTATTCCAGGGTCTAATCTTGAGGTGCCTGTCATTGGTGTCATGAATACTTCGCCCCTTGGCCCTTTCCCTCTGTCTACCACTATGTGTTTGTATGAGGGGGTCCCCTTACCTCCGCCTCTGGTGCTCATGCTGCTCTCTGCAATGGCTGCAACTGTCCCAACCCTAGCTTGCGGTTGCTCCGAGAAACACGGTTCCTAACGCTTGAAGAGTTCCCCTGGTTGAATCTAGGACCAATCTCTAGATTCCAACCAATATGGGATTTCTTTAACACTTGACTTGTAGCATTAGGTCTTGGCCCTTTGAATTCTAGATCTTGATGTGTGTAGAAAATGTTGAGGCATTCCATTATGGCGTTCTTAATCAAATAGCATTCTTGCTAGATTGTAAGAAATGAACAATTGGTCCATTCATGACAAGGCCTAAAAACTTGTCCCATTCCATGCCTTCCCATATCATGATTTTATAGAATGAGAAATATGAAAGGAAACATGAGAGGGAGAGTAGAAATTATTGCACAAACCAAAATTTTGTTGAGCTCTCTATTAAACAATGAAATATAATACATATAAATACAAGAAGCTTTGTCTCAAGATAGACAAACTACCTTGATCACACAATCTACTTGGTTTAGCAAATATTTCAACCTCGCACCAATCTAGGAAGCATCTAGTTGGAGAGAATTTCTCAAATCCAACTAGTTCCAACACCTTCCCAAAGACTAGGAAACAAACTCTATGTAGAGATGAACTCTACCTAATTATGACAAATAATCATAATAAGCACAAATGTGATCACACCTAAGACAAGTAGGAGTTACATATTCCAACACTCCCCCTTAATGACTATTTGTCTTAACCTTTGTCAAGTTAGGTCTGCATCATCACCAAGTCCTCTAAATCAAAGCACTGCTTGGTCAACAAAGTGTATATCTAGTCCAACCTATTACTTTCTCTTCGTACCTTGATCATACATCATTAAACTGTAAAGGTACATATAAATAAACAATTATACACCAGAATTCATGGGTACCTAACTACTACAACCACCGATCTAATAGGATGTCCTTCAGGTACATGGTTCATTCAACCTCTTGATGAACTCTCCCTAAATGTAAAATTGATGGTTTCTAGGTACCTCCTAGAGTCCACAACCAACATAGTCCACTCATAGAGCATTCATCTAACCCATGACATGGCTCACTACCATAAGTTTTAAAGACACTATAATATAGTTTTCTACACTACAAATCAATAGGGATACATGACAAAGGGGTATGCATGCCTAATCAAGTATTACATCAATATTCCATTTACATGTTACATAGATATAGGTACATACATTACATACTCCATCCCATGGAGATACCAAGTACAAGCTCAAACATTTCAAGAACCAATACATCAGATCAATAAACATTGTATCATAGACTTGCTACAAAAGTGTGACTCACATTAACATATGGTCATGAGTATGTTTTATTCAACACAATTCACACAATTTACCTTGTTTGTCCACAATAATTTCACTTTTGTTGCTTCTTCATGACTGCCACTGTCACCAGTTTCCCTTGGACTAAACTCTTTGATGTTTTCCGGAACAACATCTCTATACTTCTTGCTTACCATTCCAACTCAAATTTATGTTTTCCATTAGACTGTATTTTCTCTTGCGAGAATAGTGCAACTCACTTCCACCTCATAACCAAAAAATGTTCATGCTCCTCAATTCACTTACAGAATTGTTGAACTCATACAAGCTAGGAACCAACTGTACCTTTGGGTTAAACACCGGTACCATGATTGTAAAAATTGAGCAATTGGCCATCCTATGGACATACTTCCATCTACCAAGACATTTAGGTACCTAACCATGGTGTTCACTAGTTCGCTAGGAAAATAGTTTGGATAAGGGATGTATCCAAGTCAATCTTACATGAATTCATCAAACAATTTACCATCAAGGAACAGTTAGAGGTAAGATATAGCTAAACTTTCCTTCCAACTACCACACTCTTTACCAAGTAGACTAAGGAATGATTTTACATCACAAAATATTGCTAAGAAGGAGTTCAAATCATCGGCAAGAGATAATATCATCTTCCTCTTCTGCAGTTGTTTACATGTTTGGAGTCTTCATCTGCGTCTTTTATCTTTGGACCTTCCATGTCACTGTCAATTCATTGTCTTGGATTTCCCTATGATTTTTCAGGGTAGCTAATTCTAACAAAACTACTGCATTTCCTATTGATATAGCTAGGCTCAATAAAAATGCTTTTGATTCCAAAACATTTATGAATGTCACCATTAACTCATACTTCTTTGGAGTTTCCACTCTTTCACGAGCAATTCTCAGATTCGTCAAATCTAACAATGTATCACACATTGAGTTGATGAGGCTCAACACGTTTCTCTTCACAAACTCCAAATAAATTTAAAAGACATATTTAATTTTACCATGGTCAAAGATTTATGATGATCATTCTGGATTAGCACTACAACCTCACAGATATCCTTCTTGTGAAGTTTGGATTTGAACTTCTCCAATATTCCTTCTCATAAGGATCACAATGCACCTTGTGCATTTCCCAAGCCACCAGATATCCTTCTTGTGAAGTTTGGATTTGAACTTCTCCAATNTAAAATACATATACCCTTATTTCATGCATATTATATGTCTTTTTATCATGTTGTACAAGTGGGTTGTCATCATAAAGGTAATAACATCTCATTTCCACACAAATTTTTCTCTCTTGCACTTGTGGCTCCTTCACACACTCCATACCATCACATGCTCCAACATTGGTGGCTCCTTCACAACACGTGTGACTCTTCCTATTGCAGCGACACTCTTATTTGGCACCTTCATGAAGACCTTGAGCAAGATCGTCCTAGGCCAATGATTTCTTTAATAAAAACTTCAAAACAATAAATATGTACATAGACTCTGCCAATGTTGCAGTGGGATTTTCTTCAATAACATTAGCATCTCCCCCATCCGCCATGGCTTCACCTTGCTCACATGTGACATTGGTTCAGCGGGATTGAGTCTGGGAACATAGCCTTGACCTTCCTTGCCATTTTCCACAAATATACACCCCACATACCAAACATCAACATGTGTTGAATAATATCAAGACACCATGGAAACACAAGCAAAATATCTTATGCATGGTACCACATTTTAACTACCTCACGAATAAATGTCCTCACTGGAATTCCAAATTCTCGTGATCCAAGTCGCACTTGTTACATATGTATTGGAAAGATACTCCTTCTACATATGTATGAATAAACATAGCATTGATTCTCACTGATAGAGGTCCACTCTTCACTAGATACACAACAATTTGATCTCCATTAATCTCGCTTAGGCTCACTAGCTCCCCTATCTTCAGGATATTTGCGCCCTCCAACACCTCGATAATGTTGAAAGTTCATCGTAACCACACGATTCCTAATTCTTGAACTTCATCATGGTTCCCTTCTCTCTCCAATCAAAGTCCTCTTCTCAATACCATGGTGCGCTCATGGAATTACATCATTGTTCAGTGACTCCAACAAGTCAAAATGAGTTGTCTCCTACGCTCACCATAATAAACTTGAGGAAGTTGTTGTCAGACTAGTTGACTTATCCATCGAGGACATTACCCACTGGTAACAAGCACCTGTAGGAACCCTTCCATTGATTCCTCCAACAATATTTGGGACGAGAAGTGAGCATCTCCTTCGCTTCTCTATGCCTCAACTTCCTTAATGTTGACTTCCTCCTCGGTGGGACCTCCACGTCATGTTTTTTCTCTTAATTGAGAGTTGTTCCTTCGATGGCTCTCTTTACGGTCATAATGACAATGGCCTGCCATACACTTGCATGGAGGAAACAACACATTTGTTCCTATGCTCCTTCTGCTCAAAGCTCCTTGTTGCTTACTTTTGTGTCCTTCCTTCACTCTTGCACTCACATGTATTCATCAAATGGATGGACAAACAAAACCTTACTGGAAACACATAGCAACAATCTGTTTTCTCTAATATTACCCCCCACCCCCACCCTCATATATGAGGGTGGGGGTGGGGGAAAATATTAGAGAAAACATCTAATCACTCAAATATTTACTCTCACCTAAGCTAGAATTCCATTTCCTTTCCATTTACCTAGGACCTCCTACGAGGGAATCAAGCCCAGTCCCGCTCTGATACCATGAAAGGAAACATGAGAGAGAGAGAGAGAGTAGACATTATTACACAAACCAAAATTGTGTTGAGAACTCTATCAAATAATGAAATATAGTACAAATAAATACAAGAAGTTTTGTCTCAAGATAAACAAACTACCTTGATCAAACAATCCACTTGGTTGAGCAAATATCTCAACCTCACAACAATCTAGGAAGCATCTAGTTGGAGAGAATCTCTCGAATCCAACTAGTTCCAACAACTTCCTAAAGACTAGGAAACATACTCTACATAGATATGAACTCTACCTAATTATGACAAATAATCATAATAAGCACAAATATGATCACACCTAAGATAAGTGAGAGTTACATTCCAACAAAAGAAACATTCTTTGATGAAATCTATCCTTTGTTCTTGATATATGATCTTTGGGAGAATGTACTTAAGCCTACAAGCAAGAGCCTTATCTAGAATTTTGTATAATAAAGTTAAGAGGGTAACACGACTCCAACTTCTAATCAAATCACATGATCCAACATTAGGAACAAATTTGATGATTCCCTTATTCAACATGATACATAATGCTTGTTTCCTAACTACTTATATGTGGACTTGTGTTGGATAGAGCTTAACAAAGTCCCATATGGTCCTATATAAATCACATGGAAACTTTTTAGGTGCCAATAAATTTTATGAACAATATTAGATAGAGCTATGTCATATAATCTAATATCAACAACTAATCATGAAACCACATTTGCATGTAACTTATCTTTTGAGGGACAACGTTATTTTTTTTTCTTTAATCGAAATGCTCCCATTGAACATGAGCAAGTGACAACTATTTAATGTGATATGCATCACAAAATTGAATCATGTCACATAATCTAGAACATCCTTTCACCTAAGATGTTGTGACTAGGGAGTATCTTTTCTACCAATGTCTCTTAGGGATTACACCTAGCTCAGATCACATTTTGCAAGCGCTGCTGCAAACACAAGAATGAGCACAAGAAAGAATGTGTTATTGGAGGGACTTGGACCATGGTGGGGATGATAATAGTGTCCTAATTTCATCGACTTGACAAGTTTTCATTGACCAAACATCATCTTTTAATGATGAACAAGTCCTTTTTCAATGTTTGTTTACTAGATTATTCCCCCGTCCAATGTTTTAAGAGCATAATTTTTTCCATCACTTCCTTGGAAGCCAATGCCTTAAAGAAATATTTTGTGGGAACATCCATAGTTCTCAACTAATGAAGCCTATATTTCAACTAGGATCCCTTGACACTTCTATTCTTAAAGAGTTTTGGATGGCATTGAAGTTGAGTTGCATAGGCATGAAGATCCTTGCAAAATAGGTACGATTGGAGCCATTGGCTTCCCTATTTTAGATACTCCTTGACTATTGAGTTACACTTCCTTTCAACAAAACAATTTGTTGCTAAAAACCTTTGAGAAATACATTATTACGGTGATTGCGTACTCCCACCATGGAAACCACTTGTCTTCCCCATGAGGCAAGGGACATGATTCCAAATATATCTAATGGAATAAAGACATCATTGGTTCTTGAGATGAGGAGTATTCATAATGCAACAAGATCTAGACCTACAAATTTTTTCATCCCCTCATAACATAGAGAAGTGGATACTTGGTGGATTGAAAGAGTGGCTTCAGTTGAAACTTCCACAAGTAGAGACCCTAAGCACTCAAAGTAGAAAACATCATAATCTGAAAGCATGGCTATATCAAGGCACTTAATGGTTTTCTAATTGGCCTTCCTGAAATTGAACCATGTAAGACAACTTCAAATAGTTCGGTACAAGGAAAACACCTTGTAGCAGAGGTTTTTAGTATTATAAGATTTGGAAAAAAATTTAAAAAATCCTCCATTTTTCTAAGTGAAGGTTTTAATAGATGTTCCATATAACTAAAAAAAATTGGACGGACAAAGGTTGTAGCTGAGTTTTTTTTTTTTTTCGGTGCTTTTATTGTCAAAACACATTGGTGTGTTCTTCATCAACTTGCCCTGGTGCATACATAAAACTAAAAAGCATCGGTGCACTTATAATTATTATGCACTGATTTCACCTTTTTTTTGTTGTATGCAACACCGATGGTCTTATAATTTCTATGCACCGGTTCTGCATTGTTTACTATGAAGCACCGATGCTTTTGAGTTTATTTATGCCCTGGTGTGTTTTAGTTAGTGTGCACCCTGGTGTTAGTATAATTCATATGTACCAGTGCTTGTATTACCATGTGCACCAAAGGATAATGAAATTTTGAATATTTGAGGTTAAATGTTGACGCCATTATTTTTACTAAGTACTAGTGCATATATTATACTTACAACACCGATGTGTATATTATATTTAGAGCCCCCATGTGTATTGTAAACATGGGCACCATAAAATCTTGAAACGATAATGTACATTAGGTCATTTACATAATGTTGTTTTTTTCTCAATAGTTTGCACCAATGCTTTAATATAATTAATGGGCACCCGTGCATATGACTCCTCAAAATGCACTACTTTTTATATTATGACACACACCGTCTAGTGAGTTCATAAGAATATAGTGCATTGATATGTATATATTTTAATTAATTGTTTTTTTTACAATTTTTCAATGAATCGTCTCAAAATCAAATATTTTTTTATAATAATATTGTTTTATATTTTTGTTATTGCGTTTTCATATAATGATTGCATTAATGCGTTATTGAATTAATCACATGTATTTTATTTGTAACAATGTAAATCATCCACATATTAATTATTCAACAACACAACATTTTACAACATTCGACAATGCTATAAAATATGAAACCCATTTTATTACACCGAAGGTGTTCCTATAGTGGAGGTTATTCACGAGGCTTCGTCGTCTGTCCAAAGCATATTAGAATTTGCCATTTGTTCACCAAAATCATCGAATCATTTCATTCCATGTGTTTTATCTTGACTCCAAGCGACGGCTTCCAGGTTTCTTCCTCCTCGTCTGCCCTTTGTTTGCAGAACCGATTACAGTCCTTATTCATTTCTATGCACTGCGTGACTGGTATGTTGGCTTCCTTGCATGGAGCCAGGGTAGGTTTGCGGTACGAGACTCTGGTGACAAGAACTTGTCGGTCTTGGAAGCTGGTCACAGGTTCGAATATCTGAGAGAGATCATGTATCTTGTCTCCTTACCCTAGTTTTCCTGATCCATCCGAATGCAGGCTAATTCGAACACCGTGGAAAGTGGCACCCAAGGCTTGGGGAAGAGCTTGCTGGAGATATCTCGGCTTGACCATATTTTGGCTCTTTTCGTGAGTGGTAAGGGGGATCTGGGGGGGTTGATGGACTCAGCTGTCATTTTGGGGGGAAATTCGCAGTTGTTGATGGTCTTGACTACTTCTTTGGCTGTCTTGGTTGCTTGCGTTTTGTTCCTTGTTTGGCGGAGAGGAGGATCTACTCCCTTGAAGCCGTCGGAGAAGCCGACACCTCTGGTGAAAGAAGAGGAGGAGGATGATTCTGAGAAAAAGAAAGTGATGGTTTTCTTTGGGACTCAGACAGGGACGACGGAAAGATTTTCCAAGGTACGTTCCATATTTGTTTTCTCTTAAATTTCAAACGAAAAGTGGCGTTTGTTTCATCTAGGAGAGGCGAGTTATTCAGCTTCCCAGGCCACCGAAGATGGCATCCGCTGAGACAACACAGAAGTGCAAGGCATGTGAAAAGATGGTCTATTTGGTTGATCAACTGATGATTGATAATTCTGCTTATCACAAATCCTGTTTCCACTGCCATCATTGCGATGGAACCTTAAAGGTGTTGTTTTTGTTCTCTGTTCCGTTATTGTTTGATTTAGTGTGTTGGGTTGGCTTTTGCTTTTACTATTAGGGTTTTTGCAGAGTTTTTGGGGGTTTGATTTGATCTACGGGATTGGGGATGGGTGTCAAAGTATGGGTTTCCTACAACATTTATGGTTTTAGCTCAATTTTATAAAGCCAAATCCACCTTTATCATTGATAAACATAAAATGGTTCAATGACTACCCCTAGCAGCCTTGGTTTATTTTAAATGGTGTATGCATGTACGCTCCCTCTCTCACCTTCTCACGCGTTTTTCAGTGTTTTCTCATCACTCACCAGGAGGGTGATTCCTTACCTCAATGCTTGCTCTGCAATAGGCCGACCATTGAAATATACAGTATCAAAAGACCATATTTTTCTGGTAATTTACATAGTTTTCTTTGGGTGCCATTAATATAGTTTTCGATAAGCTTTCTGATCATTTTTTAAATATATACATTGAATATATCCAGGATGTTCTCATGGTGAAGATCTGAACTTATCGAGGAGAGGCTTGCTGAAGGAAATTGGAGCAGCTCAGATTTCAATGTGTGCATCGGTGATAAGTGAGCCCTCTGTGCAAGGTTTGTTCCTTCTCTCTGCATTTTTTTCTTTTAAATGATGGTCATTTGTCAAATAAATTCCATTTTTGTGCTCTTCTTGCTTTGAATATTTTTTGTTTAATATTCCAATATTGGTTTTAGAAATATGATTATGTGGGAATGGATATAATCAACGAAATTTGTAAGTAGTATGTATGGGTTTATTAGTGCAAACTTATGTGATTTTGAGTATTTCAGTTCAATCCCCTCTAAGTTATTATCATTAATTTAGTGGAGATGCAGAGGTTGTTTTTAAGTTTAATCTCTTTTCCAATTTTTATTTTGTTGGTGCACACATTGTCACCGTGGCTGAGGAGGTCTATTCATTTACCATTTTTCTCATAGTGGTGCCAGTTAGGGACAAGGTACATTAAATCTCAACAATAAGACGAAAAACAACGCAAGAAATGGTACATACCTAATCAATAGGCTAAATGGTCAGATGTAGCTAGCATATAGGTTTTGTTGCTTTGTAGATATTTGCTTAAGGATGTTACTTAAAATTAGGTTCTGCTCATGTTGGTTTGATTTCCTTTTCATGATCTTGCAGGTATATAGGTATTGTTTTGATTGTAATCAACTATGTTATGCCTACTCTTAAACTTAAGTTGTCAATAATGAGGTTAGTATATAGTTTTTTGTTTTGTTTTGTTTTTTTTCAGGTTACAAAGCGAACAATAGGGTTTCAAGCTATTATAATAATATAGGGTTTCAACTTTCAAGCTATTATAATAATATACTGGTTAATAGCTCAACATGTGTCATTTGTAGGAATTGAACCTGGATGGATGTAAAGGATAATGATCCTTCCTCCCCACCAAACAGCCGAATTAAATCCTCCCACCAAA
>JASDQU010107014.1:57486-73232 GCA_032191745.1 Picea mariana | reverse complement strand
ATTCACTTAATTGTCTCAAGTAATTCCCTTGATAGATCTCCCCACAGGGACACCCTCTTCGAAATTTTATCCAAGGATCTGCTGGAGGATTTTATGGCGTAAGTCTTAAAACCCTTCACGAGAGAGAATGGTCCTCCTAGACCTCGACATTTCTGTATTTCCTCACCTAGGGTACCTAAGTGCGAGTTCCCTTATACACGCAAGTCCCGAAACCCCGACTCGTGAAATCCCGAAATGACAACGGGTGGATTGGTTAGGGAATTTCGATGTTTCGACACCCGGGGTACCTAAGTGTGAGAATTTCCTTGTACTCCCAAGTCCCGAAGTCCCAACATGCGAAATCCCGAAATGATAGTGTGTAGCTAAATCCCGATATTTCGGTATTTCGGCATTCGGAATACCCAAGGGAGAATTTCCTGGTACTCCCAAGTCCCGAAGTCCCGACATGCAAAATCCTGAAATGATAGCGTGTAGCTAAATCCTGATATTTCAGTATTTCGGCATCCGGAATACCCAAGGGAGAATTTCCTTGTACTCCCAAGTCCCGAAGTCCCGACATGCGAAATCTTGAAATGATAGCGTGTAGCTAAATCTTGATATTTCGGTATTTCTGCATCCGGAATACCCAAGGGAGAATTTCCTTGTACTCCCAAGTCCCGAAGTCCTGACATGTGAAATCCCGAAATGACAGTGTGTAGCTAAATCCCGATATTTCGCTATTTCGGCATCCAGAATACCCAAGGGAGAATTTCTTGGTACTCCCAAGTCCCGAAGTCCCGACATGCGAAATCCCAAAATGATAGCATGTAGCTAAATCTCGATATTTCGGTATTTCGGCATCCGAAATACCCAAGGGAGAATTCCCTTGTACTCACAAGTCCCGAAGTCCCGACACGCGAAATCCCGAAATGATAGCGTGTAGCTAAATCCCGATATTTTGGTATTTCGACATCCGGAATAACCAAGGGAGAATTCCCTTGTACTCACAAGTCCCAAAGTCTCGACATGTGAAATCCCGAAATGATAGCGTGTAGCTAAATCCCGATATTTCTGTATTTTGGCATCCGAAATACCCAAGGGAGAATTTCCTTGTACTCCCAAGTCCCGAAGTCCCGACATGCGAAATCCCGAAATGATAGCGTGTAGCTGAATCCCAATATTTCGGTATTTCGGCATCCGGAATACCCAAGGGCGAATTCCCTTGTATTCACAAGTCCCGAAGTCCCGATAGAGGAAATCCCAAAACATTGGAATATGTTTAGATTTTGGTGTTTCGGAGTTCCGGCTCCCGGGAAACCCAGGTGCGAGACCTCCTGTCATCGCACATCTTGAAATCCCGATGGAGGAAATCCTGAAACAGTAGAGCATGTTTAGAGTTTGGTGTTTTCGGAGGTTCAGCTCCTAGGAAACCCAAGTGCGAGACCACCTGTCGTCGCACATCCCGAAATCCCGATGGAGGAAACCCCGAAGGGCAGAATACCAAAATTATTCCGGGTTGTTGTTAATCTCGATAAGCGGTTAGGTCCATTTCGAGTTTCGACCCTTCGAAAGTCAAGAGAGCAAGGGATCGCTTGCCTCATGACTCCCCGCATCGCGATAGCAGAAGTGCCTTCTCGGTAAGGACTATGGACATAGCCACGGTCATATGAGGGACTTTAAAGGGAAAGGAGGGTCTGCGCTAGGCTCCTTAGGATCTCGGGGAGTGTTGTCCCTCAAGAATAAGGAAAGAAAGCCGAAAATTTTCTAGCCCCGTGGTGGGTGTGTTACAACTTGGCTGTTGTTTTGGGGGAAAATTCACAGTTGTTGATGGTCTTGAATACTTCTTTGGCTTTTTTGGTTGCTTGCGTTTTGTTCCTTGTTTGGCGGAGAGGAGGATCCGCTCCCTTGAAGCCGTCGGAGAAGCCGACACGTCTGGTGAAAGAAGAGTAGGAGGATGATTCTGGGAAAAAGAAAGTGATGGTTTTCTTTGGGACTCAGACAGGGATGACGGAAGGATTTTCCAAGGTATGTTCCAGATTTGTTTTCTCTTAACTTTCAAATGAAAAGTGACAGTTGTTTCATCTGGGAGAGGCGATTTATTTAGCTTTGCAGGCCACCGAAGATGGCATCCGCTGACACAACACAGAAGTGCAAGGCATGTGAAAAGACGGTCTATTTGGTTGATCAACTGATGATTGATAATTCTATTTATCACAAATCCTGTTTTCACTGCCATCATTGCGATGGAACCTTAAAGGTGTTGTTTTTGTTCTTTGTTCTGTTATTGTTTGATTTAGTGTATTGAGTTGGCTTTTGCTTTTACTGTTAGGGTTTTTGCAGATTTTTGGGGGGTTTGATTTGATATGCGAGATTGGGGATGGGTGTCGAAGTATGGTTTTCCTACAACATTTATGGTTTTAGCTCAATTTTATAAATCCGAATCCACCTTTATCATTGATAAACATAAAATGGTTCAATGACTACCCCTGGCAGCCTTGGTTTATTTTAAATGGTGTATGCATGTATGCCCCCTCTCTCACCTGCTCATGCATCTTTCAGTGTTTCTTCATCACTCACCAGGAAGGTGATTCCTTACCTCAATGCTTGCTCTACAATAGGCCGGCCATTGAAATATACAGTAGCAAAAGACCATATTTTTCTGGTATTTTACATAGTTTTCTTTGGGTGTCATTAATATAGTTTTCAATAAGCTTTCTGATCATTTTTTAAATATATACATTGAATATATCCAGGATGTTCTCATGGTGAAGATCTGAACTTACCAAGGAGAGGCTTGCTGAAGGAAATTGGAGCAGCTCCGATTTCAATGTGTGCATCGGTGATAAGTGAGCCCTCTGTGCAAGGTTTGTTCCTTCTCTCTGCATTGTTTTTCTTTTAAATGATGGGTGTTTGTCAAATAAATTCAATTTTTGTGCTCTTCTTGCTTTGAATAGTTTTTTTTTAATATTCCAATATTGGTTTTAGAAATATGATTTTGTGGGAATGGGTACAATCAACGAAATTAGTAAGTAGTATGTCTGGGTTTATCAATGCAAACTTATGTGATTTTGAGTATTTCAGTTCAATCCCCTCTAAGTTATTATCATTAATTTAGTGGAGATGTGGAGGTTGTTTTCAAGTTTAATCTCTTTTCCAATTTTTATTTTGTTGGCGCACACATTGTCACCGTGGCTGAGGAGGTATATTCATTTACCATTTTTCTCATAGTGGTGCCCGTTAGGGACAAGGTACATTAAATCTCAGCAATACGACGAAAAACAATGCAAGAAATGGTACATACCTAATCAATAGGCTAAATGGTCAAATGTAGCTAGCATATAGGTTTTGTTGCTTTGTAGATATTTGTTTAAGGATGTTACTTAAAATTAGGTTCTGCTCATGTTGGTTTGATTTCCTTTTCGTGGTCTTGCAGGTATAGAGTTATTGTTTTGATTGGAATCAACTATGTTATGCCTACTCTTAAACTTAAGTTGTCAATAATGAGGTTAGTATATAGTTTTTTGTTTTGTTTTGTTTTTTTCAGGTTACAAAGCCAACAATAGGGTTTCAAGCTATTATAATAATATAGGGTTTCAACTTTCAAGCTATTATAATAATATACTGGTTAATAGCTCAACATGTGTCATTTGTAGGAATTGAACCTGGATGGATGTAAAGGATAATGATCCTTCCTCCCCACCAAACAGCCGAATTAAATCCTCCCACCAAACAACTGAATTAAATCCAATTGACAAACTGGCATATAACCAACATTACTTTATAGAAGTTTGAAGTTTGAATTGTTTATGCATAAATGTGATGATTTTCTCTCGACAAGAGAGGCTTCTTTGGTTGAAGCTTTGTTGTTTGGCACTCTGATTCTGGTTCCTAGATTTTGCATCTAGAGTGTAGTGATTATTTCTGGTAACAAAATTTGGCAGAAGAGAAAAGAGCTATAGGGTTTTCAATGTGCACGTTTGTTGGCCCTCTGTTGTTTAGTTTTATATGTGAGAGGCAGACCTTCCGACCATTTAACCTCTTATATCATCGGAATTCCCTCCACAATGTGGATGAAAATACTCTACCTTGCCATTGAGCCTCTGAATTGGAAGAACTTATTAGTGTTGTGGACCATTGCGACTTAATGAAATTCGAGTTAATTCTATTGCCAGAAATATGAATGTTGTGTTGTTGTTTTAGTTAGATATGAGGATTTTTTTGAAGGTTGTTTCCTCTGCATGTCAACAAGTCATAGACATGATGCTCAAGATCATAAACGTCCACATCATTTGGCAATTTCTTTTGAAGATGCATTTTAACAAGCAAGAAATTGATTTATGAGGAACAACCTTTATCTTTGTTGTAAGTATGAGTATCCATAATAACTTGCCATAAAGATCTTATCTTTGGATCCTTTGGTACTGCAATATGGCCACTCCCATTGAAGCAATGCAGAACCTGAGCAAAGAAATTTAGTGGCATGCATCAAATAAGTTTGAAGTAAGAGATCCAAAACTTGAGGAAATTGATGTACTTCATTATAGAAACTTAAGGAAATTGACGCGATTCCACATTGATTGCGGTATGCTGAGGGAAATTGCTTCAAAACCTGGAAAATCAGTAGGAAATTTTTATTTTTCTATGGGTCTATAAAAAGTTTGCCAAAGCCTACTTCCCCAACTAAATGCATATTCTTTTAATAAAAAGGATAGTGAATTTTTATAAGATCCTTTGAAGCCGGTTGAAACAGTCATATAAAGAGCCAGAAATTTCTAAAGTTCAATAACTTAACGTCTATAGATCACATATAGAAAAAGAAAAGCATGAACAATTATTAATGTTGTTGTTGTTGTTTTCCCCTTTGTTTGAATTGGTGTATGAGCTCTTCTTGTTTGTGGGATAAGGGACCCCTCCGCCCATTCATACCCTATCCCCTCTGGATTTGAACTTCTGACCTTTTAGGAGGAAACACATGTTCTTAACCATTAGGCCCACTAAAGTTCTAATGGATATTTGTAAGCTACTGTTGGAATATCTATACCTCATCCAGTGGATGTTTCCTTGGCATATTGTCAAGGTTTTACCAGATAAATTATGTCCGGCTAAATGTAATTTTGTTATCTTATTTTATATTTCTGTTATTTCATATAAACTGATTTTGTATTGTAATTTATATTTATTCTCCAGGGTCATCCACTCAACACATTATAGAAGGATAATAAGGGACTACTTATCTGCTGTAAATTTTAGGTGGATGATAAAGTGCTGTAAATTTTAGGTGGATTATAAAGTGAATGTGAGATGTATTTTCAGACCATCTTAGATGTCCCTTGTGATAGGACTTCAAATCTAAACATGTTTTTCAGTGTGAATTTTTGTGGGATTCAAAATCTAAACATGTTTGTCAGTGTGAATTGTTGTGACATATGAATGTTTTTTTCACACATTATATAAACAATTACATGTCATTATGAATCACATTTAAAATCTTTTACCAATAATTTGTGCTTTGTCTTACTCTATGATAAATATGAGAATAATAAAACCTTTTACCTTGAGATTGTTAACACTTAATCATTTAAAAAGGAAGTCCAAACATCATCGATATATCTTACATGAGGCATTACATTTAATGGCTTGAGTTTTCTCTTATATCCATTTTGAAATCTAACCATTTGCTGATCCATTTCATAAATGAAGTTGGTAAAAATAAATGCTACATTTAGTTTATTATATTTATTATGAAATCTAATCGCTCACTTTTACACATTAGCCATTTTTATTCAAGTTATTTCTTTGGGTGCTAGAAGCTCTAACATATGTAAAGTACATTCAATTCATATTGTGGAATGTTTATACCTTAGGTTTTATTCCCTTTTCTTCTAACCCAATTCCCTTCTTTTCTTACTCAAGAAAAAATTACAAAATTTATGTCTTTAAAGTGAACCATCTAGATGGCTCAAGGAAACGTATGAAGTGTCAGGTAGTGTCATTATGACATAAACGCATGTAGTAAAGGCAAAGGCAAGAGTGTTAGAGGCAGAAAATGAGAAAGTAGAGGTTGATCAAATTGGATTGTCACAAATGAAGTTTGCAATAAGTCTAATTGGTGTTGTCTTTTGTCCTCCATGCCCACATTGACTGGACCAATTATATATGTAAGGTAAATTCAAATGCTTTAGTGGTGGCATGAAGGGTTATAGAAGGAAATCAATTCTCTTTAGTGCTGGCATAAAGGGTTATAGAAGGAAATCAATTTGTTTTCATGATCAGTTTGTTTATTTTGTAGTTGCATGCCCAAATCTGTTGATTCACTTAATTTCACACAAAGGTTGTATAGGCTTCATTAAATGCAACTGAGAATGGGGATCTAAATCGCTGTCCCAAAACTTTGACCATTGACTACATCTAGCTACATCACTTTAATTCCTCCCAAAAACAAAATCTCATGGTCTTTAAACAAAGTAACCACACTAAATCACTTTGGTGTTTCCTTTCCTTCGCTTCGGAGGTATGCTAGTTATATATGAATAAGAGACCCATTGTCATACAAAATGGGACAATGTAAAGGTCCATAATAATCAAATTGCAACCAATATGTAATTGTTAAACTTATCGGTAACATGTTCTCATGCAATTGGGACAATATGTTGAGTACATTAAACAAAATCCCTAATTTCCAAAGAAAAATATTCCAAAACATACAACTTGCAATGACATTCAATTATATTGATTGTCATTCATCACTTGAATTGTTGTCATCACTCAAGCTACGTGCATGTCTCATTTCTTCATCATTTGTAGGCGATATTGTATTTCGGTTATTTAACCTAACGTTTTATTGATCAACTTGTTTTTTATGTTCTGCATCTTCATCTTACATCTACAAACATAGAAATAAAGTGTACTATATATATATATATATATATGATTGTGTAAATAAAAAAACATACCATAGCAACAAGTATTTCGTAAACAATACACATTATTTTGAAGCCATGCTTCATGCCTTCTCTCAAAATATCTTATGTGTGTTGCATTACATACTTTGTTTCCTACATGTTTAATACGCCATGAAAAAGCACAATCATATAATTAATATTAATGTTTCTTGTTGTTTAATTAATTGTAAAACAAGGGAAGTTAAACAACATAGCTATTGTCCATTGGATGTAGTTTGGGTGGTTGGGAGGAATGATTGTTACCCTTCCCACCCAGGTTCAATTCCTTGTGAGTGACATGTTGTGCCCTTAAATGGGTCTATAAGATGCTCTTGTTGTTGAGCCCCCAATATTCCGAAAATGCTTGGCCTCCCCATGTTCTCTCACGGGTTCGGGGGGTTATTCGTGGACATAGGAGTACTGATATCTGATGTCGTGAACCACATGAAAAAAAACAAAAACATATCTATTTACAAATCGTTCAATCAAACCTTCGTACTTCAACATATACTCACAACCCATACTTAACCCAATGTTTATCAATTAATCGGTTGGCTCCTCTTTGCATGTTAGCGTTGATTAGAAGACATCCATGAACAAGTGTAAATTAATTATTTAAATATAAAGATCTCAACAAACATAAAATCTTAATTAAGGATGAAAACATAAGTACTCATAAAGTTTGTGATCAACCCTTTTATTCCTCGTCATCCTGTCTTATGTGCTGAACATGTTCTATTTTATTTTCTTTGCTGCAACAAAATAATTGAAAATTAGTATTCACTCGATAATTAAATTTGATATACATAAATTAACAAATGAATGATTACATACCTCTAATGCACATTGTTGTTGGGATGGCTCCTCTCGCAACACAATTATTTTCATTTCTTTTATCATCTCCTTATACACTTTTTTGGACATCCCTACCAACATGTATTGGTTTTCCCCTCGTTTGTCCATTGGAATTTTCAAAATCTCCCTAAAAAAACAAAAGCTAGGAATCATCAGATATAAAAATTCTGTAATTTTTTTTTACAAAATAAGATACCAGTGTGTATAGTAACTTCATGCGCATCGGTATATGATAACAATACCATTGTGAAATTGAAAATGTTTTACAAATTGTTGTATTCAGTCGGTGCTTTATAAATTAATAAAATCATTGGTACCTAAGTATTGTTTATTATGCATCGTCGACCTATGAACAAATTTAAGACATGAAAATTTTCATATAAAAAGTAATATTATTTCCATTTTAAACTCAGCGGTGTTGTTTATAAGACAATGTGCCCCGATGCTTATGTTTGTACAATGTGCACCACCAATTGTGAAAGGTTTTTTTTTAAGTTTTTCTAATTTAAATTAAGTGGTGTTGTTGACATGAAAATACACATCGGTGCCTTGTCTTTGTACAGTGCACATCGCGAACCGTGAAAGCGTTAAAAAAAAACCGGCAGTGACAAGTCGGTTTGGGATCAAATGCAATGAGTGGTTCCATTGCAACAGATAACAAATGCCCCATACATAAGCAAACAAACCCTATAAAAATATATTTCTTAAAAAAAAATATTGTCGTGAAATATAGAGAGGTAAAGCAAGAAAAGCAGTGAGGAAATTAGGGATTCCAATATCGTAGGTAGCTATGAAACCCTTTTTTTTTGTTTGGGAATGCACTAAAAATTGCTTGAAATGGGGGAAAGATTAAGATGATCAATAGAATGAAATCATATACCTGAAATTTCTTCTCTACAAATTTGTATGCGGCTTATAGTAATTCCTTTCGAATTTGTCTTTCAAAAAAATCCACCCACTTCGAAGTCTTTGTTGGTAAATATCTCTTGCACAAATCTCCCCTTTAAATTTTGGCAAAAGAATGAAAGAATGATTAGGGTTTTCATTTATAAACACATACATTTAGAAAAACTGAAATTCTTGCTCACTTTTTCATTGTATATTTTGACGCATTGATGATAAACGCACGCTCTATTTTTTTCACAACTTACTTTTCTTGTGTGCTATACAACGTGTATCACACTAGTGCAATGTGTACGTATACCGCATTGACTCATTTTTTTGTAGTAAATTTCGACACATTGATGGTAACTATGTGCCTTATCTTTTCTAACTTGCTTTAATCAGTGTGCTATATAGTTTGTACCACATCGATGCAGTGTTTAAGTACTAACACACTGACAAACAATTTAATTTGGAAAATGCAAATGCAAACATCGACATTTAAATTTTGTGAAGGTTTTGCTTTGTGAAGGCAATAATGGAGGTCAATCTTCAATGCTTCTCACAACTTAAAGCACCAATGCATTTGGTGTATAATGACGCATCAGGGAATCTTATATAATTAAGTGCATCGTTACTTTATAAAATTTATTCAAAATTACGATTGAAGTTAGATTGTTCTATGCTTCCCTGGATGACGATTTTGGCTCAAATGGAGGAAAAAAAGAATTATAATATCAAGTTGTTAATTCTTCAGATTCTAGCTCATTTCATATCGTTGCAAGTCCTTCAAGTTCTTCCTCGTCGATTGCAGTAAGTCTAGATTTTATTTATAATTGATTTATCTCATTGAATTTATGTTATGTATGCACATGCAATTGAATATTTGTTTATTGAATTTTGCAAGATCATGATTCAAGATTGAGTTTGGATGCGCAAGATATTCCAGTAGTCCCAAACTTCTGCAAGATCTTATTAGGAGAAAGATATTGCAAGCATATATTTGATGAAAATAGATAGTTGCTTTACCCTACCAATTATAGCATGCCATCTTCCAGCAACCAGCCTTGGTCAATGGTATTGCACTATGAATTGGATCTCTTTTATGCAAACACCCCTTGGGGCGTAAGAAAACGATGATTGAGTAATTGTATTTTTGGATTTTCAATGGAAATAATGTAAATGTATTGCTTAATTCGACATTTGTTTTATAAAGTGGTTGGTTGCATGTTTATTATTGGGAAAAAAATTTGCATGCTTCTAATAATGTTTGGTATAATGTTTGAATATACTAAATGCATTGTGTTACTAATATTATCGATGTAATGTTCAATATTTTTACAATCATGATTCTGATGACAAGCAACTCTTCTACCATCTACTTTTGCACCCCACTACGATGTCAAGTCACGAGATTTCTCTTAAATGAGCACAACTCGAAGAGGAAGCATACCGAGCATGGTTGAATCAACCACCTATTCAATCCCCACTACATCATGAGTAATCAATTCAAAACCTCTACAGTAATACTAGTTCTTCACATGTTGGGGACAAAGGCAATGATACAAAGGTTGGTATGGATGATTTATTATAGGATATCCAAGCCATGGAGGGAATGTTGTTACATGCATTTCGGAAAAATGAACTAGGGAATGACGTTGATATCATCGATACCTTCTTCGAAAGCCTGAAATATGCTTCCACCACCCCTCTTTTTGGACATGGGTCAAGGTCTACCCAACTAGGGACAATGATGTTACTATATAACTTGAAAGCAATGTACGGTATGTCAAACATGTGTTTCTCGACACTTTCGAGTTAACTAACCATTAACTCCCATAACTTTTTAAGGAATCTTATCACACAATGAAGGAAGAAAATAATTGATTTTATGCATGATTAATGACAGTGTACATTTATATTGCTCTCTAATTCCAGGTTACTCAAAGATAAGGTACTTTCAAGAGATAATTCCTTACCCGATAGCTGGGCAGAGGCAAAGAAAATGCTAAAAATGTTGGGTGTTGAGTACATATCATACCACGCATGTATGAATGATTGTAATATATACAAAAATGAATAAGTGGACAAAGAGATATGTCCAGAATGTGAGCATGACATGTACCACAAACAAAAAAACAAGGGTAAGGCACATGGTCCTCCTCATAAGATATTGAGGCACATGCCTATAATTCCAAGGATTCAAAGACTCTTTCGTTGCAAACAAATACCCATGTTGCAGGGGTGGTATGCCTCACATAGAAGTGAGCCAGGAGTTATGTGAATCCCAACAGATTCAATAGTCACAAAACATATATAGGATACATGGCCTGATAAATTTAAGGATGAAGTACGGAGCCTATGATTGAGCATAACCATGGATGGAGTTAACCCATATTCCCTCCAAAACACCAACTATTATGTTTGGCTAGTGGTAGTGATCAATAACAATATTCCCCCATGGCTGTCAGTGAAGAATGAACATCTTATGATGGATCTTATAGTCTTTGGTAGAAGACAAGTGAAGAGAATGAATGTCTACCTCCAACCATTGATTGATGAAATTAAGCGGTATGATGTGGTCATGCGAAGGCAACAATGCTCTTATTGCCTTGGAGCACTGACATTTTGTTTAGTGGTGTGTTGTATTTATTAAGGCACCAACAACACAACATATAGAAAGACTATGATAAGCCGTTAAATTTTTGTTTCGATGCGGTTATGTGTTTATAACATTGGTGCGGTGTGTGAACATTGGTGCACCACTAGGTAATTTTTTTTAATTTAAAATAGGGCGATGTGATTAGTTGATTGGAACACATCGGTGCTCCATATTTCTTGGAGCATTGATGTGATGTTTAGCGGTGCGTGGTTTTGTATAATGGACTAGCCACAAGGCGTCCAGGAAGACGCATTTCTATGGTTATATTTGAAATTTGGCATGGTGTCGTTTTGTGCATGACACCGGTGCGTATTTTTATTGTATACACATTGGTAACAACACATTGCCATGATAAATTTTGAAATATTTGGCGCGGTGTTGTGTTATGTGCAACATCAGTGCAATGTTTTAACTTTGGTGCACCGCTAAGTTAATTTTTACATTAAAAATTGGGCGGCGCATTGGCTTATTCGAATGCCCCAATGCTCCATATTGTTTGGAGCATCGGTGTATTGTTTAGCGGTGTGTTGTGGTGTATAATGCACTAGGGATGGGGCTTATAGAAAAATGCACCAGTATGACTATTTTTTAAATTTGGCATGGTGGCGTTGTTTGAACAACACTAGTGCATATATATATCATGTATGCACTAGTAGTGATGCTTCCTATATATTTATAGGAAGCACTGGCTTTCGGGCCATCCAAAGCGTTCAAGCGCACTGCGCATAATTGATTTTTTTTTCCAAAGGGGGGCCACTTTGACATTTTAATCCAATGAAAAATCAAATAAGAAGGCAAAAAACAATTTACCTCGGATCTTTTGTCCCGAGGAGGCATGGTTCCACCATAGAGAACAAATTAAAATTTGAGGTAATTTTTGAAATTTGGAAATGTGTGGAATCTAAAAATGGAGCTATCAAACTCATTGTAAAGCACTGCAAATGAGGCGGTCTTGGAAGACAAGTGATCATCGGTGTTTGTTAGAGAGTTTGGCAACACATAATTAAGTGGAATAATGAAAAAGTGGTTTGGTAAATTGTTTTTATTTTACCCTACCCCGGTGCGCCTGACGACAGTGATGCGCATCGAGACGCTTTGTTTGGTGCTTTTATTGCTTTGTTTATAACGGATAATGATGTGCCTTAATTTTGATGCATCGGGGTGTTATTATTATGTGTGCACAAGGGCATATTTACCTTATAGGTGCATTGCTAAAAAAACCTCTACAAAAACCTTTGGCTGCCCACCTCCGCTATAAATAGAGAAAGGATAAGCTTTTCGAGGAGGTTCCATAAAAACCTTTGCTAGAAGGTGTTCTCCTTGTAGTGGTTATTTCGGTTGAGTTTGTTAGGGTCATAGAAAACCAAGGAACACCCTAAGATTGGCCTGCACTTTCTTCTGTATATTACAAAGTCTGAATCATATAAGACCTTATTTATCTTCTACTACATCAACCATGTTAAAATCTTTGTAGATGAGCTAGAAGGCCTTTGAAAGATTATTTGCATTCCATATCCAAAATAGGGTTATCTCATTTGTATTATTGGATGCATAGAAGTTTCCCAAGCCCAACGCACGGTCGTCCATATTAAGTAAAACCCAAATTGGTTGCTAAGAGGGGTTGGCACCCTAGTTTGTAACAAAAGCAATTCACTAGGGGGAAACTATGACCGCAACACCCCCTTTCTAGAGAATGATGTAGTTTAATTTGACCAGATGGAATTCAAAATCATTCTTGAAATTAAATCTTTAAGTTTTCACTTCTTGCAAATAAAAAACATATAACTCTTGGAATGTATTCCTTGCTCTTTTCACTATAAATTTGTCACATCAGTCTTTAAAAGTCATGAAATTCCATGATGCAACCTTCATTACATGGGAAATGCAAGAGATTCCACATTCATTTATTTGGAGTCTTCATCCATCTCTACTTGGGTGTTAAATATATTAGAAATTGATGCCCCTTTAAGGGCATGAGCAAAGTAGCAATGCATAGTGCAGTTCTTTGGTTTCTTTGATGTATCCTCATTAGTAACGGTAGATTGAGAGTTCAAAAGAGTGGGGGAGTGTCAGATACCCACTAAGAAAACAAAATTTTTCGTTGAATTCTCGAGGATCAGAATCCCCGAAATACCCACGGGGGTCTTAGCATACGCTAGTTCCTTCCTTGTCCATCTCCATGGGATTGTGGGTCACGACCACAGGCTGAACAAGTATGGCACTCTTTCGCTCTTCGCGACTCAGCACTTCCAGAGCGTCAAGTCTTTCGACTCTGCAAACCCCGACACGGCAGGACGCCGAACCTCGACAGGGCTAGCGAGTGGCAGGTTTCCCCCTTGGGGTCTTGTCCACATGACCCTATCCCGTGTCTACGCGCTTAAGCCAACCAAGCGCTAATCGACTTCTCATGATTCAGGGAAATGTGATGCATGACTTCCCTTTAACACTTTTCGCTACTCGCAACCTCGCAGGTTGAAGCATCGAACTCTTGTGCTCTTCTTCTCCGAAATCCCGAGACGCGAAAGTCAGCAATGGTTGACTTCCTCTTTGCACTTCTCGCAACTCGCAACCTCGCGAGTTGGAGCGTTGAGCCTTCGTGCTCCTATCTCATGAATCCCCGAGACATGAAAGTCAGCAATGGTTGACTTCTTCTTCGCACTTCTCGCAACTTGCAACCTCGCGAGTTGGAGCGTTGAGCCTTTGTGCTCCTATCTCGCAAATCCACGAGACGCGAGAAGTCAACAGAGTGTTGCTCCTTTCCGGGCGACGCATGCCCACCTGTCAATCACATGGGCCCCACCTGATGGATGTGCCACGTGTTCTCACGAGCCTCGGCTCTCGGCACTTCGTGACTTCTAGGGTCGAAAGTGACCCCTTCCAACCTTCAAACCCCCGAACTCCCGATATGCAATATTACCACGGAGTTCTAATCCAATGGTCCTCCCGTTCTTGGATCCAATGGTTCAGATTTTTCTCCTCGCCACTTCGCACTTCGCGACTTCATGAGTTGGAGAACCCAACTCTTGCACTCTCTTCTTGCGAAACCCCGAGAAGCGATATTTATTTTCCCTCTCGCGTTCTCGCTACTCGCGACTTCGCGAGTCAGAGGATTGAGCTCTCATGTTCTTATCTCGCGAATCCCTGAGATGCGAGAAGTCAACGAAGCGTTGACTCCCTTCTCCAGGCGACGCATGTCCACCTGTCAATCACGCAGGCTTCACCTTGAAGTTCTGCCACGTGTTCTCTCGTGCCCGGCTCTCGGCACTTCGCTACTCGTGAAGTCGAAAACGTCTCCTTTCAACCTCCGAACCCCTGAATGCGTAATAGGCGATGGGGTTCCTGATCCTCTCGCGACTTCACCACTCGCGAAGTCGAAAGGATTCCCTCTATGACTCCCGATGTCTGAATCCCCGATATGGGCGATCTCGTGACATGCGTCCACTCTCAGACGAACGGCTCAGATTTCCTTGGGACTTCGCTACTCGTGAAGTCAGGATGCTCACCTCTGTGAGTCTCGGTGCCCGAATCTCTGAAATGGATGATTCCTCGACACACGTCCTCCTGTAGACGGATGGTTAAGATTCTTTCGCAATTTCACGATTTCTGATGTCGAGTGCCCGGACTCCTGAACTTCCGAACGTCGATATCCCGATATAACCCCTTCAGAACTTTTGCTCTGCTGCTCTTCGCGTGAGGTTTTAAACCTCATGCAACTCTCGACAGATCCAACGGCTGTCGTCTATTTAGACCAAGATCCGACGGCTCAGACCTGTCCCACACTGTACACTCTCCAACTGCTCCCTGGACGTGGAAAAACCAACGGTCCAGATACTCCCACGGACCTTGGGGATCTACGGTCCCGATTTCTTCGCTACTCACGAAGATGAAGGAAGAAAAAGGGTTAAGGCATTTAACACCCTCGTGTATTCCTCCAATCTATCGGTCGTGAATGACCGCAGTCCTTCCGACAGGATCTCATCCATCGAACGATACTTATCCCTACGCTGCTATTTCGGGACTTCAAGAGGATCATTCTTCCTCGTACCGGGTTACTAAGGCTTGCGCTTTCGAATCCTTTTCCCAGATTCTTGGTGAGCTTTCTAAGAAGGGTGTCTCTATAGGGAGATCTATCCAGAGTATTACCTGAGGATGAATAAGGACATAGATTTCCCAAACGCAGACTTGAAGTCTGAATTAGATCGGTATGCATATAAATAGCGATTTATAAATCATAAGCCATATGTAGTCTTTCTATTATAAGCATGCAATCACCATTTCTGAATCAAAACACTACACAGGCAGTCTTATACTCAAACCACTCATAAAACTGCACAGACTGTGAGCATACATGTCAACATATAAATTTCAAGATGGAAGATGTAAAACACTTATCAGAAATAACACCAGATGTGAATGCAACTGCTGAG
>JASDQU010107014.1:0-19201 GCA_032191745.1 Picea mariana | reverse complement strand
GTTGCATGCTATGGTTTGTTAATGGTAACAGTAACTTATATATATATATTACTCTGTGAATTAAGTGTGTTTAATTATGGTTAAATGCATTGTTTTTAAATCCATGTAATGAATGGTAAGCTGAGAGGTTTGCGTGAACCTGGGTAGTGAAAGGGTACACTACAGGACTCATCAAAACCTTGTTCTGCTCTTTCGTGACCTCCTTTGGAATGTGCTTGAGGATAGAGTCAATCGCAAGGGATCGATCTATAGGGGGTTCCGTTAGGAGGTTTTTGTAGTAGGAGAGTAATTCCTTTTCTATATCTGTGTGTTGTTGAATCTCCAAGCCTTGGTCCGAAATCAGGTGAGTGATGCAATTTGTGTGTCGACGTTGAACCATCGATCTGTGGAAAAATTTGGTATTTTTTTCTCCCTCTTTGAGCCATTGGATGCGAGATTTCTGTCTCCACAGGATTTCTTCCTGCGCCCGTCTTTCAACTAACTGGTTGTTGAGAAGAGATTCTTGCTCCTTTAGTGAATTAGTGAGGCCTTGAGTTCTGATTTGCTGCTAGAGGTTTTGTATTTGCTGATTGAGGATTTCTTGAGCATGGAAGATGTTGCCAAAAGTGGACTTATTCCAAGATTTCAATTGCTGCTTGAGACTTTTTAGCCTTTGTTGAAATTTGTACATAGGAGTGCCTGTTGGGATTGCTGCTTCTTTCCACTAGAGCTTTATGTTAGCTTGAAAATCTAGGTGTGTCAACCAGAATTTTTTAAAGCGGAAGGGTTTCCTGCCTGGGGTACCACTGATGTTTATCGATAAGAGAATCGGCCAGTGATCAGATCTTGGAGTGTCAATCACTGTGGCATTCCAAGCTAGACCATCCATCATGATGGATTCTAAGATTAAGAAGCGATCTAATCGACATGAGACATCAAGTGTCCCCGAGTGTCTATTGGACCAGGTGAAGGGACCGTTGTCTGTTTCTACATCAATGAGATTCAGCAGATCGATGATTTGGTGGAATTGCTCGCTGTCATTTCCAAGCCTATGCGTGCCCCCCTTCTTTTCCTCCAAACCTGTTATCATGTTGAAATCGCCCCCAAGGATCCATCGTTGATTGCCGATGTGATTGGCAATCCATTCTAAGTGATGGAGGAAGGCTTCCTTGTCTCCTGGGTTTGTAGGTTCGTAGACATTCGTGATGAAGCCGTGTTTGTTCGAACAGATGAGACGGAAGGAGGCTGTGATGGTCCAGTTGGAGGTAAAAAAGCCTTCCATCAGTACTGTAACTGGGTTCCAGAGGACGGCAAGCCCTCCCATGGTCCCCTTTGCATTGATTTTGACTAGATTAGCTTGTTTCCAACATTTTTTAAGAATTTGTGAAGCTTCTGCATTGAGACCCCTTATATTCCAGGATAACATCTTCATGAGCACGATGAGGGTTGGAGGGGAGGAAAGCTATCCGAGATCAGATGGATCTGGCCCGAGTTCACTAGGAAATTGCCCACATCTTGAATGAGTTGATGTTTTGGTTTTCTGCCTCTTTTCTTCTCATCTTTTTTAGATTTGTGCTGATCTTTCGAGCTGCCTTTTTGCATTCCGAGATTTGAATTAGCACGGGCTGATCCTCCTGTTGTCGAGTTGAGGAAAACTTTGTGGACTTTGCATAGTTGATCCAGAGGTATAGTGTAGCGCTGTTGTTTTCGGTATGCTTGTTCCAGATGTGCCATATCTATTCCTGCGAGCTCCTGATCTTCCAGATCTATGTCAGGGTCTCTGATTTTTGGTCCAAGGTTTGCAGGTAGGGACGTTTCTGAGATGGGGATTTGAGTAGAACCTGGGGTAGAGGGAGTGGGGTCTGGAGAGCCCTGGACTTGCACTGGGTTTGTCAGGGGGTCGGAGGGAATGGTGGGATTTTCTGACGGGGTCTGAAGGGCTTCGAAAGAGTTATTGGTTGAGGGTCCAAAGGGGGCTTGGGGGGGGTGCTCTTTTGGTTGGATGCCTGCGACGTCCCGTGACTTGGGTGAATCCTTCCTTGGATTTGTCTGGATCCTCCGGAGTGGATTTGCTGGGGTTATTTAAAGGGCATTCGCGGAACATATGACCATGTTCATGGCATTCCCGACAACGGAAGGGGATGTGCTCGTAATCTAGGGTTATGGCTCCAGGGAGAGGTTTGGAGATATTCAAATAAACACAAATTTGTGCATAAGCGGTGTACCTTCGTTGCTTTGTTGCCTCCGAAGCCTTGACATAGATGCCAATCATGTTGCCGATGCCTGGGAGTATTTCTTCCAGCCAGAACTCTTGAGGTAGCGAGTACAATCTCAGCCAGACCGGTGCATGTGTGAAGTCTTCCTTCTCGGGGCTGAACCTTTCCGTCCAGAAACAGAGGAAAAGACCTGCCGAGTTGTAAAAGTACGGACCTCCTTCAAAGATTATGTTTTTGTCCTCCAGGTTGTGCAGGATGATAGTGAAGAAGCCTTTTGATCCAAGTTGGAGGTCATAGTGACCCTTGGGCTTCCACCAGTGTTGAATCCATTTGACTAAATCCTTTTCTGATGGCCATAATCCTAGAAATTTCCCTATTAGGGAGAAATCCTTCATGTATTGTTTCTGGTCTTCTATTCTTGGAGAGCTGATAATATATTTGGGTGCTATCGGGGCCCGCGGGATGCATTTACCTGGTTCCCAGGTGCGAGCCGTTTTTGGGTGGTTTGATTCAGTATCTATTTCCATCGGTTTCTCCTTTGGCATCTCTTCCTCCCAAATGATGTTCTTCATTTCCGCTAGAAGCTCAAAGGGCGGACTTTTGAAGTGTTTGAAGCTTTGCTCCGGTGCAGTGACGGAGCTGTAAGAGGGGTCGGGAGGCCCCCCTTCCGTGGCCTCCATGGCCACAACAAGGGCTCAGGATGACGCGCACAAGAAGCTCGTGGTTGAAACCCTAGCATGGCAGTTCAAGTTGGATTAATACCACAAGGTTTGTTTTTACCTCACCTGATCCAGGTGCATTGCTGCTAGGCAATGGCGACCATTCTTCCTGTTGATTATTCTTAAGAGTTGTAGCTCCATCGAATTTGGAACTTAATGAAAGAGCYACCTTATTGGGTGTGGCCTGCCATGTCTCCCCAGTTGCTGTACGGTTATAGGCTTAAGCCCTCAGATTGCCCAAACCCTTGCGTGACTCCCCTCGAATCTGTGCATGTATTCTCCTTATGCAGTCCAGCGCTCTCTTGCACTCTCTTCCTTGAACGGTGTTTCTTAACATTTTCAATTTCTGCTCTTTAATATTGGTTAACTCAATAATTAGAAAATGTTTATCTTTCTTTTCTCCCCATTCATCAATAAAAGCATATGCAAGCCCTTCTAAAGTGACTGTGCTTGCAGCAGGCAAAACTTTAAACCACTCTCATGCTTCATCTTGTAAACTTTGAACAAACAACTTCATCCTAACATCTTCATGTTCAACTTTGAAATCCTCACTAATGTTGGAAAACTTTTTCAAATGTGAATTTGCAATTTTGGCATTATTTCCCTTGAAGATGGGCAAAAACTATTGCAACTTAGCTGGGAAGTCTTGTGGCTGTCCTCAGGGTCATCCAAAGCTCAGTAATAGCTTGACTAGGGCCCAAGCATGAAGGCTTCCTTGCACTATCAAGATCTACAAAAAGTGGAATTGCCAAGTGAGATAATAAAAAATGCAAAAATTAAACTGGTCACCTTACTGTACGTTGTACTACAAATTGGAAAGCTTGGCTAGCACCCAGGCAACAATGCCAAAATGTTAACACCTAGAAATTCCAGCTAAAATGCCAAAATGTTAACATCTAGAAATTCCAGCTAAAAACCAAGAAAGGAGTCTGTCTAACTCCTAGAAATTCCAGCTAAAAAACAAGAAAGGAGTCTGGCTAACTATCTAGGTGCAGAGCCAATGTCACCTTGCTCTTAACTTGTCTCGCTTCAGGTTGGTGCTTTTATGATCATAGGGGAACTTACCTACCTAGTCTAATGTATCCACTTATAATGAAAGGGGTAAGTATGAACTATGACCTCAAACTGACAAAGTACGCTGCTGTCCGGAATAAAATTAGTTATAAATCAACAAGTAAATAAGCAGGCAGCAAGCATGCAAAACTAGGTTTCAATTCTACATGCAAAATAAACCAAGTATAAGCCTAAATGGACGATAACCTCCTGCTGTTCTGCGCTAAATAAATGCAGGACAGCAATCTAAAAACACTTTAAAAGTGCTGGAAACACACTAAAATCAATAAACTAAGTACCAGATATAAATGGGCATACAAACCAATGCAAATGGACTATGAGGACAACTTATATTTGTGTAGAATCAGAGCTGGACAGCAAGCTAATCTTGTTGTTTTTATGCAGAAAATGCTAATTAAATGCAGATTTACGATCCTAGATGATACTTATATGACCGGAAAGAAAACTCTATAGTTTCCCTTTATTTCTGCATACCAAGCTAAATACCAGCAAGCTAAACTTCATTTTTTTGACAGAAAACGCAAAAACTAATGGAAATCTAGTCAGTCTAAAAGACCAAGATGCTTCCTAGATGCATCGAAATTGATGAAATATTGGTTGAATTTGTTTTTAAATGATTAAACAAGCAAAGTAAATTAACCGGTGCCTTGTGATGGAGTTGATAATGAATGATACAAAGTAAGTAGGCAAAACAAAAACTATTTGAATGCTACCACTCAGTTCGTAATAAGAACAAGTAATAGTCTACAAAAAGATATCGAAAATTCTCACACACTTCGAACACGAATATGGTCGCCAAAAGAGATTGATAGATTTTTTACTGCCCGGGGTTGTAGAATGAACAAATTTCCAGACAGGTGTGAACACACCAACACTCTCAAGGATCCTGACAGAGCCAAGATTCTTCAACTTCTCCACATGACATGGGATAGGAAACAATCATGAGAATGATTGTGGAGTCATTCAAACAATCCTTGTGCTTTAATGCTAGCTCTCAATCACAACTCTGAAGGAGAATAATGGAAGCAAGGGGGTGATAGGAGTAAAACAGTGATGGTTTCCTCCTTTGCTTGTACCATGATTCATGGAGAAGAGAGAAGTATAAGAATAGAGATCCAAATCTAGAGTCAAGAATAGAATGGCCAAAGATAGAACTCCAAAAATAGCTCCAAGTGAATAGCTCTAACTCCAAGCGATGAATGACCTCATGAAAGGATGAAGAAGCCTCCATAAGTGAGCTGCAGCTCCAAGAATAGCTGATGGATGAAGATAGAACTAGCATGCTTTGAGAATAGGACAAGTAGGGCACCTCCCTCTCTGAAAATAGACTGAGCACTTCTAAATATAAATCCAACTCCAAGAAAAGGAAGCAACGTGCCTCAAATAGGATGATGCATGATGAGGTGAGAGAGACAAACTGAAAAGCTCTCTAGGGTGCATTCTCCTAGGGTAAATATAGGTATTTCTTTAGGAGTCAAGTTAAGTCTAAACTTGGAGTGAAAATAAGGTAAAAATAATTAGTGTCTTCGAGCACACACCACCCAAACTTAAGTCAAAACTCAACGACCTTATCTTTACAAAAGGGGGCACGCTTCTCTATGATCGAAATAGCATGGATAAGGTGCACATAAATGAATGGAAACCCTCCCCATGATGTGTGCCCTAGCCTCCAAGAACAATGAATCTACAAAAATAGTAGGTAATCAACTCCCACAAACTGAAGTCTAACTTAAATGCAACTGAAGTCCAAAAATAGAAGGTCATGCTCATGTAGGGCACATTCTCTTAGGGCATAATTAGTAATGGTGAAGCCCACCAAGAAGATTGAGGAAGCTTTCTCCATAAGTGCGCCCTATGTTTAGGTCAACCAAGTCAAAGATGGAACCTTCTAGGTTAGTGCACCTTAGGTTCCCAAAAATAGCAAGTCCATCTGAAGTGGGGCCCACCTAGAATCTTCTAGATTGTACCAAAAAAGATCTAGATCCCGTAAAATTGAGCAAAAACTAAACTTGAACTGATGTGAAATTTACATGATGTTGTATGCCATACCGAGGCTCCCAAAATATGACCATATCTTGAAAATCCTAAAAGTCCATCTCAAGTGGGACCCATGTAGAACCTTCTAGATTGTACAAAAGGATCCAGACTCTGTAAAATTGAGCAAAAACCAAACTTCTTGAACTGACGTGAAATTTACTTGATGCTGGACAATGTACATCATACTGGGGCTCCCAAAATATGACCATATCCTAAAAATCTCGAGGCTAAAAATCAATGTTTCATTTATCCTTATTGGGAAATTAGCGCCGGGGACCGGAAAATAAATTATCGACAATATCAGGGAAATTATCGGGAAACTTAAAAAATACAATTTTTTTTCAATTTTTTAAACATCCAAAGCAACAACAACATCAAACAAACACATTGCTACATAAATATAAAAATAAAACTGATATATAAGATGTATAAGATGTCAGGTGGTACATCAATCATCGATACTGAAATATGATATCTGATTTCTGTCTTGACTCTTGAGTCATAAGTCTTGACAGGGTAATACAAAATCACATCAAAACGAAAATAAATGTATCTCATGAGATGATCATCATGAGGCATCTAGACACTATGAGGATAATCATAATGCGCTAAGAAGGCGTGGCCCAGGATTAGGTTTCCCCCGCCCCCAAGAAGCTTGCGGTTCCCATGTGGTTCCTCAATTCTTCCTTTTGATTTTTCTTCCTAGCAATATCAAGAATTGAGTTCTTTGCAACAAGGATCTGGGGTAGTTGCAGGGCAAATTTCCACTTCATGCCCTGGGATTTTGGCAAGGTGGTATTTCAAGCGGTTGATTCTGCCAGACATTTCCATTCCATATAGCTTTCAACTCAGTTTTGTTCTATTATGACCCTCACATGGTTCACCGTACTTCCACATTGGGTCCAATGGCTTTGTGATTAAGTAGAGCACTGATTAAATCTTTAAAATTTAAACCTATGGCAGAAAACAAATGGGGAAATTCAGAATCCAGATTAACAAAAAACTTAAAGATTGCTGCAATTAAAATATCATAGCTACGTAAGTGTTAAATCTCCCATTAAAAAATGGCAAGAAGAGGCATATCTAATGGACATTGCAAACCCTATACTAAATCTTGAAAAACAAAGAAGAGAGGCATAAATCTTTCTACATAGCTAGGAATATGGATATGGTAGATTGGAGTAAACCCCCACTCCACAAATGCTTAGTTGACGGCAATGAAAAATACAGATTTCCCCTTGTTCACTTGATGGAAAATGGTCACAGTATCCTCATAGCTCAATCCCCCTTAGTAACTTTTCCAAAATGAGGTTAAAAAACCCAAATTCGCATCTTAAAGCGGGCTGAATATCAGCAGGGAAATAATTTGTATCGTCTCATGATAATTTCCTTAATTATCGCGATAAATACCGACAATATTATCGCCGAGTTGGTTTTTGGCGATAATATCGCGATAATTTCGATATTATCGCGACAATTCCGATATTATCGCAGTAAGTGTAACACTGCTAAAAATAGACCAAAATTTCACAGTCTTGAAATTCACTAAAGTCTAAAACTAAACCTAAAAAAATCTCCATACTAGGTATAACCAAAACACAATACTTTCCCATTTGCCCAATACCTAGAACATTGCTTGGAGAGCAAGCAACCTTTGACTTGAGGCTAAAAATAGACAAAAAATTTGACCATCTGCAATTTGCTTCAAATTTGAACCATAAGTACATCTCCTTAAAGGTCATCAAATATATGATTAGATTCCAAGAAAGATAATTTTTCAAGAAATGAAAAGCTTTCATGAAGATGAATCTTGAAAATTAGGAAAGTGAGATCTCAAATGCCTGACTATACCCTTTAGAAGTCTTCGACCTCCCATACTTGCGCTAGGTGCTGCAAGAAACATACAAGTATGGGGAACCTGCTACCACATTGAAATCTATCTAATTGATATATTGATATGAGCATGATGCGTCTTTTGGATGTACCTACTATGAAACACCTGCCAAGAACCTGTCCAATCCTTAAACCTTTGGCAATAAAAGATCTGTGACCATGTGCCAAGTTTGATTTAGCACCCACGAATTGTTGATACCGAATGATGAACTTTTTAACTTTGAGCCCACCCCATAATATATCTCATGAATTGCCACTGCTGAATCCCAATATGAATTTTGAAGAAATTCATTTTGGGTGTTAACAAGATTGATGAGTTTGAGTGCTAAGAAGAAGAGAGGATGTCAAAGCTTGCTGGAGTCGGATTTGGCTTCCAAGGACGAGTGAGGGGACTGCAATATGGGCTCCTCATCAGAGCCATCAATAACTGTGAAACGTCCAATGCACTGTGGATGATATCCTCTAGTGAGTTCCTGAGGCTGAGAGCTCTTGGCTGCATGATCTCAAAGGAGCACAAGAGTGAGGAAGCCTAGCTCTCTTAACATCCAAGGTTGAGGGAAAGAAACTTTGAATGGAAGCTTGGTTGCTCCAACAAAATTGAGAATTAGTGTGTCGGAGGGGCATAGCCTGACTTTGGGGTCGTTTGGAGTTGATATGTCTGTTGGTCTAGCAATCTATGACCTATGTCTTGGAACGATAGATCCATATGTTTCGTGAGGAGGGTGATCGATCTCTGAAGGAGGGGGGTACCCGAGGGAACCTAAGGTTGCACCGATCTAGAATTTGAAATGTCATGGATCTTTGCCTACCGCTTCTTGCATTGATAATATAGGACAACTAGGAAGTATGAGGTGATCCTCCTAAAGGCCTCTGTTTGGGATGGGACACAAAGACCGAGATCTGCATTCAAATACTTCCCTTGTGAATAGAGCAAGGTATCTCTATTCGGGGTAGTGAAAGAAAGTGGAAGGGGAGCTCCCCTAGTCCTAAACTAGGCACTCCCCTAGTCTCTGGCTCTTGTAAGTGGTATAGCTAGAAAACCATGTTTTGCCATGGGATGTGGTGATCTATCTCAATGCAGAGTGTGTGGGAAGTCACTCGAAACTGACTGAGGTTGATCCTTAAGGCATGCATCCAATATTTGCGTGTGTATGGAGGTTGGGTGACAAGGCTATCTCTCAGCTCTAGGAAGTGCTTAGTAGAGGGCCATCTTTAGGCCAAGGCCTTCTAAAGGAGAGATCTATGTGGCCTTCTAAAGGAGTGATCTATGTGACATGGCACATCTAGGGAGTACTTGAAAGGTGACAGATGATTTGGAGAGATAGCCATGAAATGAAGTAATTGCAAGATCTTTGAGAAACAATATTGAGTGCACCTAAGGGGTTGTATGAGGTAGTGGCCTCCGAAAAATAAAGTTCTAGATAGGGATATTGATCCCTCCCAGAGGTCAAATCCCCAAACTTTGGACTCGGTGAAGGAACAAGACTAGTTGGAAGATGGCCTTGAGGCGAAAAGGTTGGGCCCTGAACTCCACCTAAACAATGGGTTGGGGAATAGTCCGCTTGCATAGAATGATGCGCCTAAGAAGGGTCCGAAATCTCTCTGTCTTAGATTGGTCTAAAGAAAACTTGATCCCCAAACCTTAGAACCATAGAGAATTGTCATCTTGATGACCGTGTCCAAGAGTTGCATCTTGGACGAGATATCTTGGAAATAGTCCTGGAAGCACCATGACTCTCAAGAAGGGCAAGGGAACCATATCCCTTGTTGAGTCGAGGCTAGAGGGCATGTTGCAAATCGAAACGTGGCCCAATGAACTAAAAATAGGACTTGTAGAAGGAAAATTTCAGAGGATTTATTGGTTAGGGGAAACAAGAAGAAAGAATAGGAAAGTAGCCATTACAAGAAGAAAATCCTAGGAAAGATTTAAAGGTGGATTTATTTCAAGTTTCAACATCTCTTGATTGTAGTAGGTGTAGAAGCATTGCAAGGAAATGGTATTGATTGAGGAGAATACCTAGTTGTTGGCAAGAGGAAAGGAGAAAGTGGAAGTGAAGATAGGAAGGGATTGATGGAAACCCTTTCCTAGAAGATCTAGATCAAAATGATGCAAGACCCATGAACTATTTGAGAACACAAGAACATTTATGTCTTGGTAGTTGGTGTCATCTAGAATTAAAACAAATGTTGCCAAGCTTCAGGTTTTTGCTCTTTAAATCAAATGTGGAATTCTATGAATAGGTTCTAAAGATCTTGAAACATTTGGGAGATTTAGAGGTCTATATGAAAACAAGATCCCAGAAAAGAACACCATAGATTTATGCAAACTGCCTTGAAAATTTGAAGAACATAGAAGAAAACTTCTATACATTAGCCTCATTAGCAACCACAAACATCTCCTACCCAAAGATGCAACTCTTGAACTATATAAGTGTAGCTGAAGTCATACCCATGGAAGTGCCAAGGGATAGAAGCAAAGAGGGTGACTACTTCTCAAGTGGTAAATCATTCAACTATTTTCAATCACCAACTACGAGTGACCTCTTTGAAGCTGTTAGTCCTCTCCCTGTTTCTTTTCTTAGGATTGTAAATCTGCAAATGTTGGAATTGGTGGAGGGAATCTTGTCAAGGCCAATGTTTCATGTTTTTTGAGTAAACTAAATGTGTAAAGATTGCCAAAGTTTGAAGACGTTGTACTTAGAGAGCTCCAATATCAATAATTTTGTATGCTTCCAAAGTTAATTTCTAAGAGAACTATCATTCTATGTCTTTGAGTGTAAAGTTTGTCAAGAGTTCACTGTCCAATAGGATAGATAGGAATTACTAATCAATTTGAAGTTGCTTTGTGATTGTAATAGATGGACAAATTTCTTTTCTAATCACTGTCATTGATGTAAAAGCCTTTTTCAATATAAAGCCTAAAACCTTGTTTCTATGCCATCACATCCCTTCAAAAGAGATGGGCATGATCAAGTCTAAGAATTCTATATAGCAAAATTTAATGGTCAAGATTCAAGTTGAAGTCAGAGTGTTTGCACCTAGGACCCTTGATGATGCTATATGTTGTGCAAGATCGTCATAAGAAAAGCTTTCAACACCTAAGAAGGGAATCCTATTTACCCTCAAAAGAAACAGTCCAGGTGATGGTGCAAAAAGGTTACAGAATGGAGCACAATCCTGCCATAAATGTGGGGGATCATATTCATGAGATCATGTTTGCTCTCCCAATCAACTATCAATGGTTGGGGACTAACAAGTTGCAAACATTGAGAAACACCCGAAAGTCACAAAGAATCTAAGTAGATCAAAAAACACAACAATTCCGAGGGACAACCAACAAGGCATTCTTCCCCTAGGCAGGCTCAACATGGGTGAGCCTTTGATGTCATGACATGCAATGACTGGGTTGGGGAAGTTTGACTCACTGAAAACGTAGGGGGTGATAAAAAATTAGAAGGTACTGATCATGGTTGATCTGGGCAGCAGTCTTAATATCTTGGACAAGAGTGTCAAACGATTGAGACTCCAACTGGACACCAGGGGCAGCTTCACTATTAGTATTCGTGGCCATAAGGTTATTCGTTCTGAAGGGGTTGTCCCAAAGGCGGCACTCCTAATTGGCAATGTATTTATAGGTGTGTAGTGTTGTCTTAGGATCATCAATTTGTTTTTTCTTTAGTTCTTGTATTTTTCTCCATTGGAGTGTTTTCTTTGGGAAAGCACTATTCTTCCCTAACTCTGTGGGAAAGCATGGTGCTGCCCCATTTGTATTTGCTTTATTATCTGGAATTGGCATACATTTATCTGTATTTTCTGCAGAAAATTATTTGGAAAGTATTCTTGTTTGTTGTGGGTGCATTGGATGAACCAAACTTGTCGTGCCTTTGGATGCGGGCATAGATGGAGTATGTTTGAGCACATTCACTCCAAGAGGTGCAACAGGTTGGACCAAAAATAGTTGAATGATTGTGTTCTTGCACTAGAGTCTGCAGTTCCGCAACAAGCAATTGGAGGGAACTGTTGATGCTATTGAGCTATATGAGGTTGATCCAATATCAGGTTGGATTGTTGAGATAGAGGAGGTGGCTTTTCCGAGATGAAGACCTTTGGTTGGATAGAGAGTTGGATACAAACTCAATAGCATCATCAGAGGCAGGGGTAGGGTGTTCGAGCTCTCATTCATGATCTTGAGAGTTTCATGATTCATCATTTATAATTCTATGCCATGGTATATCATCAATGGCATTTGGACATTGTACATTTAAAGTTTAAATTATTTACTATATAAATTGAAGCATTTAAACCATTTGTTGTTTCACTATTTATTGTTTATGTCTATGAAAGTTGATGTACATTTCATTTGACTATTTAGTATTTGCATGAACTTATGTCTGTATTGCACAATCTAATTTAAGGGCTTTGTCATAAAACGGAAGATCCTTGATTTTATCTGGTGAATTGTGAATATTCTATGTATTTTTTAACATGCCAGGTTATTGCCAAATTTTGCCAAGTTCTCGAGTTGACTTTCGATTTCAGGTTTGCCAAGTCATTGTCAAGTCCGAGTTGTGTGACTTTGAAATGGTAGAGTATCTATGTTTTTGTTTCGGAGATCAGATGGAATCATCATGCAGTCTCAAAGCACATGATTCATTACAGAAGGAAGATGTTCTCCAATTCAACACAAATAGAAAACATGTAGATGCTTTTAGGAAAGTTGCTGGAAACTAAAGCCCCAAGGGTTAGCTCAATCGGTTGAACCATCTGCCCAAGGCATGTTGCCTGGTCAAGCCCTCAGGGTTACCAGCTGCTTTTGTGGCTGGCGGTTGAGCCGCCCTCCATCCAGATATTCCAGGGAAGAGGGGGGGATCCCGTGAGGTTTTCCTTGGAAAACAAATTTACTGGAAACTAGATGCTATATTCCTAGCGTCAGGGAAGTATTGCCTCTCACTGATGAGCAGATAAATACCTGGATATGTCTTTTAGTTAATACTGTTTCTGACAGTAGGTGAACAAGGTTATTTTCTCTAAAATTTAGAGGACCTGGTCCCTACAACTGTTTGTAATAATAGAAAAATTACTATCCTTCCCCCCTTATCCCTATAATTATATTTATCATGAATCCTCTCATCCCTATAATCATAGTATCATGAATGAGGGTGCTCAGATGAGAATTTAATTCTTTTTTCCCCTTCTTTGTTACGAGTTCTTAAGTTTTATTCAATATTCTCTCCTGTTCTATACAGATGCACAACCAAGGAGCACGGCATCAAGCTGCAGCTTCGAAACTAAAGGAAAAAGAAATATCCAAACAGGAAGAGATACAAAAGAGGATAGCTTTGTATGAACCATCTGTTACTAACAATGACACTTTCAATGCTCCTGTGCATTGCACTGGCTCTTTCACAAGTCCTTTACTTAGAAAAACACGAAAGAGCACTGCAGATGTACTTGCTAATAGCATGAATGCATCAGGTGACACCTCAATGCCAAAAGGTGACCAGCCTTTTATTTGTAAAAAGAAGCCTTTCTTCGCTTCACTATATGCCAATAATGTAAAGACAGCTGATCAGAAAACAGATTCTCCAGTCCAGCATCTCCAAGTTAGGGCAGATGGAAGTTCTAATGCAAGTGTTAATTTGCAAAGTAATTCTAAAGCAGACAGTGGTACTGTCAATGGACAGCAACTGGATTTTCAGAAACATAAAGAGAAGGAGCTTAAGTTCAGGGAAGCAGGCTGGCGGCGTGATGGTCAAGGAAGCTGGTTCAGAGAGGAAAATGTAGGTTTGAGCTGATCATTTGCATACCCTTATTTTATTTCTTTTTAGTTACAACATAAATATAAATAATATTGTATTTCCAATTTCTTTTTATGAATGTTTTTTTGGTGTGATTGATAAAGCCAGAACAGATAAAAATATAAAAGAGACTTAATTTCTTAAAATTGGGGGTGACATGGATATGTATGGGACAAGAAATATCACCTAGGATAGTTTATTGGTCTGGAAAAAAAGTGTGGTATTCTCATAATTTATATAGCGTCAAGTCCCAAAGAGGCACTGGTGATTCCCTAATAAAGGCCAGTATACTCAAATAGAGTACCTGTTATTCGGGAATTAGTGACATAATCACCATCGAATGCCAATAATGTCATTGCTTTCATAGTTAATGGGCTTTGCTGAAGCTTCAGCTCTCAGAAAATTACTACTTTTAAAGAATGTTAAACTGGTCTACTAAGAGCTGCCAGATTCAATCAATGTTGTCGACACAGGACAAAACCAGTGAATTATCCCCAAAATATCAGTAAATGAACATAACCAAATAAAGGTTATTTGTAAGGTTGTAAAAGAGTCGAGGACTTTTGAACTTGCAAAATGTTAAAACTGTTTTCTTTAGGGAATGATTCTAGGGTGAAAATGTATAAAATTGATCATAAATTTCTCTATTGGGTTGAAGTTCTCTTAACTACGTCCAGATTGGACTTATTTTTACCTTTGAATTTGGGTGCTCTTGTTCAGAAAACAGAGCAACATGAAGGAAGCGTAGAAACAAAAAATTGATGAGCTTTGTATTTAAGTTTTAACATTCTTTTTTTTTTTTATTACAAATGTGCTTTGCTGTAATGGAAGTAATTTTTCAAAAACAAAAACTACATAAAAATATAATATCAAACTCCACTGCTATAAGATTACAACTGCAAATAATATATGTGCTTGTCACTTGTTGATTATGTGTTTGAATAACCCAAGTTATACTGTATCTGAGATAAACCTGAACATTTAAAGGATTATGAACCAGCCACAGAATTTAGAATATCTATATTAGCTCAGAAACGTTGAGAGGAATAAGGAACTAAGATCTCAAGCTACTTTCTAGAAATTGTGACATAGGAATATGATGGTAATATGGGTCTTAAGGTATGTGTACTAAGTGATCCGTAAACAGTGGGCCTCTGGCCTGTCCGTTTCATCGACACAGACCCTTTGCGGAATTGAATTTTGTTCTCAGTTCAGTTTTGGTTCAATGCTCCGCTCAGATTTCAATGCATTTTATTTTTACTGCATGCAATAGAACAAACTCTGAAATTGTAATCAAGAATCTGAGTTTAAGCCTTTATAAGTGAAAATATTTCACAGATTGCCAGCTGAGCAATTTACATGTGAAAGGGGGTGTATCTGGTTATGATATCAAAACAGAACCCAAAACTATCCATCTAAACTCACACCAGCTGACCAAAGACTCTTTTACACAGCCCAACAATGATGAGAGATGCTCAGTGGACAAATATAGTCATCCGTTAATGGAGAAAAATTCCCAGGGCGATTTTAGGCACTCGGCATCAGATAAAAATGACCAGGGGCGATTTTAGGCACACAACATCAGATAAAAACGTCTGGGGGTTTCTAAATTCACCCAAGGGTCTCTGCATTTACCCAGGTAGTAAACAATAGGCCCAGGGGTCTTTGAATTCGCCAAAGCAATACACAAAATGATCAAGTAGATAAGAACATGCCTGAGGGTCTCTAAATTCCCTAGGATCTCTAAATTCACCCAAGCAGTAAACAACATGCCCAGGCAAAGGATAAAACGTCCAGTGAGAAAAAAAAACGATGTGTACAGCCAGTGGGCAAAAGAAAAACACCCATCCAACAATAAATTATGTGAACGGGTGTTACAAACTGAAAATATACTTCAATGGAGAATGGATAGATCACTATTATTCATAGCAAAAATACCTGAAGAACAAAATGCTTTAACTCACATATATCAGCGTTTAAATGGGATTTTTATTATGCTCAGGAGAAATTACAAATGGGTGAGTTATACACAGACTCTGTATTGTTCCTCACTGTGAAAACCAAAATTGCAGCAGGCCATGGCTCAGAGACACCTTCGCTTAGAGTGAATAGACACATTAACTCCTTCATCCACTCAACCTCAAGCAGGCTACCCTCTTTGAGCTATAACTTCTGCTACTGTCCTTACCTCTTTCTCCTTGCATCTACCCACGATTGCGCTCTTTGCTACAATCTTCATTCTTTTAGTGCGTTGCTTTGGGAAGGCCAACCATCACATGGTTTGTTTCCACTTCCCATTTTTCCAAAAAAAGACAAAATAGAATAAAAATAACGATTACAAGTTGTAAAAATAATGAAAAATACTAATAGGCAGATTATACATATTCTTAGTGGACCATAATAAAATGCTCAAGACAGAACAGAGACAAAAAAGAAGGAAGTAATATATTATTTATCTCAACAGGCAACAGTGCAAAAACATGCTAGCTGACTTCTTACAGCCTTTACATAAATCCCATACTCCTGTAGCTAGAGTGTAGATTCCTGTAGCTTACATGAACTCGTACGGATCGAGTTTCCCTTGCACAGAATAACCCCGTACAGTTCTGTATTGGTATTATGCTGGGACCTGTGTATGCCCCTAAGTGGCAGCGACCCTACTTGGTCTGTGTAGCAGAGATACGAGTTGCCTGGCGACCCTACTCGGTCTGTGTAGCAGAGATACGAGCTGCCTCTCGGGTACTCAGGCAAGTCTGCCCACGTCCGCCTCCATTCATGTGAATCGATGAATACCATAGTCCACTAGGTAACTTTGGTTTTTTTTATTCCTCTTTTCTCAGTTTAGGGTTAGTGTGTGGGCCCTCAAATCGTGGAAGATCCCAGCCATGGGATCCTCTTCAAGATTAATGGCCGGGACTTGTTCTTTTATTGACATAACTTAAGGTTTACTTTTTAACTTTTTCTCACTAATACTCAACACTCCCTCTTAGTGAGGAATGGGTTCTCTAAGACACCCAATTTTTCTCGGAAGTACTCAAACTTTCCCTTTGGCAGTGCTTTGGTCAAAATGTCTGCAACTTGTTCGTTGGTGGAAATATAATGGAGTTTTACTACCCCCTTTTGTACTTTGTCCCTGATGAAATGATATCTGATTTCAATGTGCTTGGATCTATCATGGAAGATTGGATTTTCGGATAACTTGATGTAGCTTTGATTCACAGAAAATTGTGGTGGGAACCAAGTCTGTCTCAAAAAGATTTATAAGCATTTTCCGAAGCCAAATGGCCTCACAACTTGCTTGGCTGGCTTCCATATACTTGGCTTCTGCTGAGCTAAGTGCAACTGATTTTTGCTTTCTGCTGTACCAAGATATCACACTTGAACCTAGGCTGAAGCAGCAGCCAAAGGTACTTTTTCTATTAGTTGTACTTATAGCCCAATCTGAATCAGAATAACCCACCAGATTGATTTGATCTCCCTGTAGATATTGAAGACCAAATTCTATTGTACCCTTCAGGTACCTTAGGATGTGTTTTGCTGCAATCCAGTGTACTTCCCTTGGATATACCATATGCTGACTGAGGGTGTTGACAGAAAAACATATATCAGGCCTGGTATTTGTCAAATACATGAAGCACCCAATCAACTGTCTATAGATGGTGGGATTCACTTTGTCGGACTCGGAAGAGTTTAATTTCTTGAGATTTGTGATCATGGGGGTGGTCATGGATTTGCAGTCGTCCATCCCAAATCTTTTGAGAATCTCAATTGTGTATTTTCCTTGACCCAAGAAGGTCTCACCCTCTTGCTACGAGATCTCAAGCCCAAGAAAATAGTGCATTAGTCCTAGATCCTTCATTTCAAACTCTTTGGCCAGATCTTGCTTGCAGGCTGCTATTAGAGTTTCTACTCCTGTGAGAAAGAGATTGTCCACATACAACACCAGAATGAGGATGTCCTCTCCCTTCATAAGGAGGTATAGATTTGGATCAACATCACTCTTGATGGATCCAATACTTTGTAAGTAACTACCAATCTTGGAGTACCATGCTCTGGGTGCCTGTTTGAATCCATACAGGGCCTTCTTTAGTAAACAGACATGGCTCGCTCTGTTATGGACCTCAAAACCCCTTGGTTGCTCCAGATAGACTTCCTCTTCAATGTTCCCGTTGAGGAAAGTAGTCTTAACATCCATTTGATGTATTCTCCACCCCATTTGAGTGGTAATAGAGTTGATTGTGCGAATGGAGGTGTACCGGGCTACTGGAATGAAAGTCTCTTCATAATCCACTCCTTCCTTTTCGGAGAATCCCCGAGCAACAAATCTGGCCTTGTGCTTGTCAATGCTTCCATCCACTGCATCTTTTATCTTGTATATCCACTTGGAGTTGACTACGGATTTGTTCAGGGGACTTGGCACAATTTCCCACACATTGTTCTTTATTATGGAGGCATACGCTTCCACCATGGAATCCCTCCAAGGCTTCCTTATAATGGCTTCTTCAAAGCAAGTTGGTTCTGATTCAATCATAGTGCTCATGAGAGCAACATACCCTGAATATCTTTGAGGGGGTACATTTATTCCAACTGAAGTTTTTGGAGACTGTACTTGTTCATTTGCTTCCCTCAGTAGTTGTTCGGCCCATTTTGGTTTCCTTTTCTTGGAAGTAGTCGGTAGCTCTCCCTCTTGGCATTCCACTGTGGGAATATCTGCCCCTGCCGATGAGATCTTCTCTTCTTGACTAGGGGATTCGGTTTCAGAGATGTCCTTGTCTTGATATGAGTTTCGAAGGGCTATTTCTTCTTCGAACTTTACGTGTCTGCATAGGACAATTTTCTTGATGGTGGGGATGTATACGCTGTAGGCTTTGGAGGTCTCACTGTACCCAACCAAAATCCCCTTTTCAGCTGTAGGATCGAGCTTAGTCCTTTTCTCAGCAGGGATATGGCAGTAGGAAACACACCCAAAGATCATGAGGTGGCTAATGTCTGGCTTCTTTCTGGTAAAAGTCTCCTCTGGAGTCACGTTTCCTAGTACTTTGTGAGGACTTATGTTTTGAAGATAGACTGTAGTGTTGCAAGCCTTTGCCCAGAGAAACTTAGGAAGATTCTAATCATGCAACATTGTTTTTGCCGCACCTACAATGGATTTGTTCTTCCTCTCTGAAATCCCATTCTGTTGAGGGGTATAAGGGACTGTCAGTTCTCTTTTGATTCCAGCCTCAACACAAAACTTAAAGGCATATGAGGTGAACTCTCCTCCATTGTCAGACCTGAGGGATTTTATTGAAATATCCCTGATTCGGCTGATCAAGATATTTGCTACTGTTCTACTACTTTGGCGTGCAGATCTGATACACTGGGGGCTTCTGGATGCGTTTTAGCTGTGTGATTGAGATGTTCTTCGGTTATTGTGTTTGCATGTTGGTTATTGTGGTTGCATGTCAGTTATTACATGTGCATGTTGCATAATGAAGGTTTAACA
>JASDQU010107013.1:87777-100155 GCA_032191745.1 Picea mariana | reverse complement strand
GAAAATTATGCAGGTATTCTGGCAGCTAATTCCTGGGATAATCTATTCAGCGAAGAGTTTGTTGAGAAGCTGGGAGCGATTATTGTAAAACTTCACAAGAAAAGGGCCGAATGAAAAAGCCAGATGGAAAAGCAATCTGTCCCATAGGCTATTTTTAGCCTCGTGGACGTTAAAATTACTTTCATTTCATTTCATTTTAATCTTAATATTATGGTTATTTGTCGTTACTTGTTAGTGGCCTTAGTGTGAAGATTGGGAACGAGGACTAGGAGATTAAAAAATTTGAAATTCTACCCCTTAACTAAATGGGTAGAATAAACCATGGTTGACATTATCTGAGAGGGGATTCTATGTGTCATTAGGTATAAGATTTGTTCATCAGGTGCTTTATTTTAGTCCCACTTAAGGGTGTCGACATGTTTGTGGAGTTGGGGGTTGAGCTATGAAGGTGCTAGGGGAAGTGCTAGGATCATAGAGAGGTGCATTGAGATTGGACGACGTGTTTACTTGACATAATAAAGGATGTGGCATGTTTAATATATTAATTTGTTTTTCAGTGTAGTCGTAGCAATTTGCAATAGAGAAGATTTAACATTATAAAATAAATTTAGTGTTTTTAATCATCACTAAAATCAAGTTATATAATTTTTTGTCAAATTGTAATTTTGAATGTATAAATGGATTCAAGGCCCTTAAAAACCCTATTGCACCTAGATTTTACAATCTCAACAATTGATAGATGTGATTTCGACAATTCTTCTAAATTTTTAGTTGAATTTTGGACAAAAATGATATAAAAAATAAGGTCGGAAAAGTCCAAATCATACCATATTTAGACTATGTTATTTGCAACAACATCGTTAGATTAAAGGCTTGCATCATTAGGGTCTTGACGAGTTGGTTCAAAGGTATATAGTGATGTGTCTTTCACTTGGGTTAAATTTTTAGGTATGTTTTATATCATGAAAGTTTTTGATGATTTTATAAATGAAGTTTTGACCACAAATGTATTTATAAAAAAACACGAGACACGAAAGCATGAATTAATGGAGTTGCTTCAGCGACTTGATTACTAGCATCGAAAACTCCCTTTACATTGGATAGTTTGGTGATGAAATAGTGAATTTGCCATACAAATTGTTAAGTTACATTGAGTGTTGCATTCATTATATAGTGTAAGACAATGTCCCATCTTTTGATAGGTGATGGATATTCGACACTTAATTTTAGAGAACCATCTTGCGATAGTTTAGAACAAAAGCTTGTTAATTTCTATCTCAAATGAATTTAATGTTCAAACAACATATGATGCCAAATGCATAGATACAAGGGCAATGTTCTACTAATGTTCATTAACTAAAGTAAGAATTGTGAGTTACACTCTTGGTGCTCTACTCATTGTCTCAAGGATGATTGTCTATGTAATATTATTAACTATAATGCCATGATTGGATAACTCTACGATTTCATTACCTATGGAGTGGTTATGTTGTTGCATATCATCGGACACATATTGAGAAGAAGGTTGGTGTCTTGGGCACACAAAACCTTTGATTGTGCCATTTAGTATTAAAATTCTTATATGTTCATAATTCCCCATAACAAGAAACTTCAATCTTTGACTCCCTCTTACTCTTCCACAATGTTATGAGCTATCCCACGATATCTCCACCTCCATTTTCATCATCATATTTATATTTTGGTTGTAAGCTAATGCTCTCTTCAACATCTTTAATTTGTTGTCTGCGATCCAATTCTTCCATCCTTGTTCTTTAAGCCCACGATTCTCTATTTATTATCGTTCTTTTATGTCCCCTCACCATTTCTTCATGTATGACCTTTTGTCACCATCTCTTATCCTTCCACTTACTTAGTTCTCTCTCTCAGAGTTTCCAAATTACTTAACATACCAAATGGAAAAGTTGAGGGATGAGGCATATTGGATGTGCCATGCCCATCAACTACATCATCACCCCCTATTTGCTTATATTACGACTTTCTCTTGATGATCTTCCCTTAATAATGACAATTCCATGGACAACTCAAAGTATGTATTCCTTGAACCAACACAATATTAAGAACTCATAGCAAAACACAAGGTAACTTAAAACACAAGCAACCAAGATTGATCATGCCATACACAAACAAAACAAGAAAACACATATGTGAGGCGGGAATCTAAAGGTAGTTGGGGATGCTAAGTCAAGACATGATCAACAACTCAATGGAAAACCCAAACTATGCCTTAACCCAACCAAACATTAGGAACTCATCATAAAACACATGCATGCAAACCCAACTATGCCCCCCCCACTCAAGAGGCAAACAGATATCTGAAGGGGAGAAATCCAAAGGTAATCAAGAAAGCTAAGTTGTTTTTTTCATAGCAACATTTAATATTTGTATTAGAAATAAGGGTCGTGGCTGAGCCAAACAATCTTGTAATACAAATAATAAAAAGATTACCCAACCCATAAGTAAAATAACAAAGTGCTTGTTCCAAAAGATCTTATAGTTATCCACCTAACAACTCCACTGACTAGATTGGCATGTATATTGCTTGACAAAACATTATACTAAAAAAAAATTTAAAACAAAGAAATATTTTTAAAAGATGGTCAATGTAGGGCATCTTCTAGCACCTGGTTTTCCTTGTTGTCCTTCTCATAACACACACCCATTTTTTATTATGTTGTAGGGAGTAGACCAACTGCCATGACTTTAAGTTTCAAATTGGGATTGCATTGAACCTTTGCACTTTCTTCCTTCAAGCCATCCTAAAATCCAAATGAATAAGAAGCATAAGGAGCAGGGGATTGGAGAATCTTCATAGGGAGATTAAGGAAGCCAACAATAGAAGCCATTATGGAAGTTATAGATTCCATACGAAGGTCCAATTCTAAATACTTACTTCTTTGTACCTATTCAAATGTCGTAAACTCACATTCCAGATCCTTCATTTTCCTTAATTGACTAACAACATGAATAACATCCATGTCTTGCCCTTGAATTTCCACCAACAAATTTCCTTCCACACCTCTTGCCAACATTTCCTTTGCAGAGCCAAGGTTACCATACATTATTGGGCTTCTACTACCCCACTCTTACATCGTTATAGACTTCTATTGACCTCCACCAACTCACACATCACACGTAAGTTCTTCCTACATTGAGCCATCCTTCCTATAGTTCTAAAGATGCCTCAAATTGAATGTGTGGTTTCTAGAGCACTAAGACCAACCAGGGAAATCTTAGAGTGTTCATTCGCAACATTCCCCGGATTGAGGTGACTAAAGAAAGCTCTTAAGGCCAAACCACAAAAGCTAAAGACATGGGGGAGGGAAGAAATTGCTCTCCCAACCCACCCTTCAACCCACCAAATAAAACCACACACAAAGTGGAGTTGGATTGGCATGCTATCATTAGTAAGAAGAACTAACACCTGGCAGCATCGAGGAGTGTGACATATTAATGGCGTTAATCTTTAGTGTTTTTGAACCTGTTAGGCCAAACGCTTGTGCATGAGATTCATCATGAGTTTAATGTTGATCAATGTCATGGGAGAGGAGTACAATAAAGAACCACACACTGGATCCGTTTTTTCTTAATTGGCCTTCATTTATGGATGCCCTCGTCTTCGCAAGACGATCAACATTTTTACTATGTCCTTGCAAGTTACACTTGAAAGAAAGAAATTTCTTTAAAATTATGGGATGATTCTATCTTTCTTTGGACCATATGACACAGGTTCAAATTTTAAGGATTAGAGTGTTGTAAGAGGGACCTTATAATGCTTGAGGAGTCACGAATAATAGTTGCACAAAGCACACCTTACTCCTTAAACAAATGCATACCTCAAAAAATTATTAATACTTCAGTGTTTTTATTAGAGGCCATGCTTAGATCCCAAGCAAATTTTGTTTCTATATTTTGATCCAAATCAAATATAATCCCCTGCACCTAACATCCCTAATAAGGAAAGTTGTGTTAAAATTAGAAGACACAAACAATTTTGATTAATAATTTGTTTAAATAAAACTATATATATCATAATTTTGTGTTAGATATTTAAGGTGATCATTTCAACATCAATGACAAAATATTATAGAGAATAATGATGTAAAATAATGTTATATCTAGGACCTCATAAACATAGCATGTATTTTTTCCCAAAATGCTTATTCTCTAGGGTTGCTCTCACTTATCCTCCTGGGATCATAACACATTCCCATAGACACTCTCCAATATATACCTCTTATATTATGATCCAAACCTATATGCTCTCCTTTTCCCGTACCCTTCCCTAGGATCATGATACCTTTCACCCCACCCCCACATACCCCTTCAAAGCATAATTGACCCACATTAAACCCAAAAACCAAAGCTCAAGACCCATGCTCCATAAATATATATTATGAAAGGCTTGATAATTATTTTACATTTTAAAAATGGATGAAAATATATCCCGGCAGGTACGAGGGGACAACGGACATTATTGTCCGTGTGGATTGGCACGTGCGAAACATTAACTCCGCGAGATAAAATCTTAGACGACAATTCCCCTGGTAAAATCGGATTCCCCCACGGTCCCACCGTAAAATTCCCCCGGGTAAATTTGGATTCCCCAACCATAAAATTTCGGCCCGGCGCTTCGCGTCAATATTCGACGTAAACGGCCTTGCTTGATTGGCAATTAAAATGTCATGCCATTATCATTGGAATCAAGTTATATAATTTTTGGTCAAATTGCAATTTTGAATGCATAAATAGATTCAACACCCTTAAAAACCCCATTGCACCTAGATTCTATAATCTCAACAATCGATAGATGTGATTACAATTCTTTTAAATTTTTAGTTAGATTTTGGACAAAAATTATCTAAAAAATAAGGTCGAAAAAAGTCAAAATCATACCATATTTAGACTATGCTATTTGCAACAACATTGTTAGATTAAAGGCTTGCATTGCGAGGGGCTTGACTAGTTGGTTCAAAGGTATATAGTGATGTTTCTTTCACTAGGGTTAAATTTTCCTCAAAATTTAGGTATGTTTTATATCATGAAAGTTTTTTTATGCTTTTATAAATGAATTTTTTACCACAAATGTAATTATAAAAAGACACAAAAGCATGAATTCATGGAGTTGCTTCAACAACTTGATTACGAGCATTGAAAACCCCCTTTACATTGGATGGTTTGGTGATGAAATAGTGAATTTGCCATATCAATTGTTAAGTTACATTGAGTGTTGCATTCATTATATAGTGTAAGACAATGTCCCATCTTTTGATAGGTGATGGATATTCAACACTTAAGTTTAGAGAACCATCTTGTGATAGTTTAAGACAAAAGCTTGCTAATTTCCATCTCAAATGAATTTAATGTTCAAACAACATATGATGCCAAATGCATAGATACAAGGGCAATGTTCTACTAATGTTCATTAACTAAAGTAAGAATTATGAGTTACACTCTTGGTGCTCTACTCATTGTCTCAAGGATGATTGTCTATGTAATATTATTAACTATAATACCATGATTGGATAACTCTACGATTTCATTACCTATGGAGTGGTTATGTTGTTGCATATCGTCGGACACATATTGAGAAGAAGGTTGGTGTCTTGGGCACACAAAACCTTTGATTGTGCCATTTAGTATTAAAATTCTTATATGTTCATAATTCCCCATAACAAGAAACTTCAATCTTTGACTCCCTCTTACTCTTCCACAACATTATGAGCTATCCCATGATGTCTCCACCTCCATTTTCATCATCATATTTATATTTTGGTTGTAAGTTAATGCTCTCTTCAACATCTTTAATTTGTTGTCTGCGATACAATTATTCCATCCTTGTTTTTAAAGCCCACAGTTCTCTATTTATTATCGTTCTTTTATGTCCCCTCACCATTTCTTCATGTATGACCTTTTGTCACCATCTCTTATCCTTCCGCTTTCTTAATCCTCTCTCCCAGAGTTTCCAAATTACTTAACATACCAAATGGAAAAGTTGAGGGATGAGGCATATTGGATGCACCATGCCCATCGACTACATCATCACCCCTTATTTGCTTATATTACGACTTTCTCCTGATGGTCTTCCCTTAATAATGACAATTCCATGGACAACTCAAAGTATGCATTCCTTGAACCAACACAATATTAAGAACTCATAGAAAAACACATGGTAACTTAAAACACAAGCAACCAAAATTGATCATGCCATACACAAACAAAACAAGAAAACACATATGTGAGGCGGGAATCTAAAGGTAGTTGGGGATGCTAAGTCAAGACATGATCAACAACTCAATGGAAAACCCAAACTATGCCTTAACCCAACCAAACATTAGGAACTCGTCATAAAACACATGCATGCAAACCCAACTATGCCCCCCCACTCAAGAGGCAAACAGATATCTGAAGGGGAGAAATCCAAAGGTAATCAAGAAAGCTAAGTTTTTTTTTCATAGCAAAATTTAATATTTGTATCAAAAATAAGGGTCATGGCTGAGCCAAACAATCTTGTAATACAAATAATAAAAAGATTACCTAACCCATAATTAAAATAACAAAGTCCTTGTTCCAAAAGATCTTATAGTCATCCGCCTAACAACTATACTGACTAGACTGGCATGTATATTGCTTGACAAACCATTCTACTAAAAAAATATTTTAAACAAAGAAATATTTTTAAAAGATGGTCAATGTAGGGCATCTTCTAGCACTTGGTTTTCCTTGTTGTCCTTCTCGTAACACACACCCATTTTTTATTATGTTGTAGGGAGTAGACCAACTGCCATGACTTTAAGTTTCAAATTGAGATTGCATTGAACCTTTGCACTTTCTTCCTTCAAGCCATCCTAAAATCCAAATGAATAACAAGCATAAGGAGCAAGGGATTGGAGGATCTTCATAGGGAGATTAAGGAAGCCAACAATACAAGCCATTATGGAAGTTATAGATTCCATATGAAGGTCCAATTCTAAATACTTACTTCTTTGTATCTATTCAAATGTCGTAAACTCACATTCCAGATCCTTCATTTTCCTTAATTGTAACAACATGAATAACATCCATGTCTTGCCCTGGAATTTCCACCAACAAATTTCCTTCCACACCTCTTGCCAACATTTCCATTGCAGAGCCAAGGTTACCATACATTATTGGGCTTCTACTACCCCACTCTTACATCATTATAGACTTCTATTGACCTCCACCAACTCACACATCACACGTAAGTTCTTCCTACATTGAGCCATCCTTCCTATAGTTCTAAAGATGCCTCAAATTGAATGTGTGGTTTCTAGAGCACTAAGACCAACCAGGGAAATCTTAGAGTGTTCATTCGCAACATTCCCTAGATTGAGGTGACTAAAGAAAGCTCCTAAGGCCAAACCACAAAAGCTAAAGACATGGGGGAGGGAAGAAATTGCTCTCCCAACCCACCCTTCAACCCACCAAATAAAACCACACACAAAGTGGAGTTGGATTGGCATGTTATCATTAGTAAGAAGAACTAACACCTGGCAGCATCGAGGAGTGTGACATATTAATGGCGATAATCTTTAGTGTTTTTGAACCCGTTAGGCCAAATGCTTGTGCATGAGATTCATCATGAGTTTAATGTTGATCAATGTCATGGGAGAGGAGTACAATAAAGAACCACACACTGGATCCCTTTTTTCTTAATTGGCCTTCATTTATGGATGCCCTCGTCTTCGCAAGACGATCAACATTTTTACTATGTCTTTGCAAGTTACACTTGAAAGAAAGAAATTTCTTTAAAATTATGGGATGATTCTATCTTTCTTTGGACCATATGACACAGGTACAAATTTTAAGGATTAGAGTGTTGTAAGAAGGACCTTATAATGCTTGAGGAGTCACGAATAATAGTTGCACAAAGCACACCTTACTCCTTAAACAAATGTATACCTCAAAAAATTGTTAATACTTCAATGTTTTTATTAAAAGCCATGCTTAGATCCCAAGCAAATTTTGTTTCTATATTTTGATCCAGATCAAATATAATCCCCTGCACCTACCATCCCTAATAAGGAAAGTTGTGTTAAAATTAGAAGACAAACAATTTTGATTAATAATTTGTTTAGATAAAACTATATATATGATATTTTTGTGTTAGATATTTAAGGGGATCATTTCAACATCATTGACAGAATATTATAGAGAATAATGATGTAAAATAATGTTATATCTAGGACCTCATAAACATAGCATGTATTTTTTCCCAAAATGCTTATTCTCTAGGGTTGCTCTCACTTATCCTCCTGAGTGGGATCTTAACACATTCCCATAGACACTCTCCAATATATACCTCTTATATTATGATCCAAGCCTATATGCTCTCCTTTTCCCGTACCCTTCCCTAGGATCAAGATACGTTTCACCCCACCCCCACATACCCCTTGAAAGCATAATTGACCCACATTAAACCAAAAAACCAAAGCTCAAGACCCATGCTCCATAAATATATATTATAAAGGCTTGATAATTATTTTACATTTTAAAAATGGATGAAAATATATCCCGGCAGGTACGAGGGGACAACGGACATTATTGTCCGTGCGGCTTGGCACGTGCGAAACATTAACTCCGCGAGATAAAATCTTAGGCGACAATTCCCCCAGGTAAATTCGGATTCCCCCACCGTAAAATTCCCCCGGGTAAATTCGGATTCCCCAACCATAAAATTTCGGCCCGTCGCTTCTCGTCAATATTCGACGTAAACGGCCTTGCTTGATTGGCAATTAAAATGTCATAACAGAATGCTTGCATGTGATCGTCAATGACGGCCATTGATGGCCAGTGTAACTGTCAAGTTCTAAATGCACACAGCAGCTGTCCACGTGGCATTGGTGGCAGACTTCAGTGATAATTCAATTGCCATTTTTAAATAGCTTGGTGTTCGTATTGTTTAAATGAGTGGAAATTTTTAAGTAATCGATGGAATGTGGCTGTCCAGTTTTGATGGTCTTAAAAAAATTCAAAAACAAGTAAAATAAAAATATATATTTTTAATTATTTTTCTTAAATTTTTAAGAAATAGGAATCTCAACCATGGATACCGAATAAATATCCAGTGACATACAGTGACAGTGACATAAAAACTACTATTACAGCACCCCGTTTCCTGTCAGTTGACGGAACATCAAAGCTCCTTTCTTAATGGTTTTTTATTTATTTAGGGGTGCGGATTTGTCTTGTGTCGAGGAAGAGGGTGGGTTGTGCTGGCCCAGATCAGCAGTCAGGAGGTGGCAGCTAAGCTCTCTGTACTGAGATTACTCTCTGCCCACCCAATCAGAGTCAATTTTCAGCATTTATTTCAATCTAATACATTGATATCAATCACTGCAGTCGGTCTCACTCACATCGTTGACTACAGTTAACAGGAAACGTTCTTCTGTCTCTTAAGCCATGAGTCATGACCCACTTCCTCTAGCATTAAATTTCAGGTGAGAACACTCAGCAGTCATCGATAGTGATATGCTCATGAGTGAGAGCAGCCATTCGTATTCATATTGATATGCTCCATGTTGTGATAGAGAAATGAGGGGACAGAGCATATAGAGTTTGCCGGCAGGGAATGTGTCAACCTCAGTAGCACAATCACGGCGATCAATAACCAGCCTGCGCAGCCGGCTTTACTATTGTGGGGGCTGGTATATATATACCATCGGATTGTTTTATATATTAGTATATACGTTGAAATATATCCAACAATGTATATATCACTTGTCGTAGCAGTAAAGCCTGGACAGAAAGCTGATTATTGATTGCTGCACAATCAAATCATAACAATCAACCCTTTTCTCCAGCCCATTGTTATTTGAACTTGAGTCGAATGGACACTGACATTGCTGTGTTTTGGGTACTTTGGGGATGAATATGTTGCTTATGGTGGTGGTGATGCCTATCATTCTTATTGTTGTGTTGCTGCTGCCACCTAGATGACCATGGATTGGTATTTTCTCATTATGTTTTCAGATTTTGTAGGGCTTTTGACATATTAAGGGTTTTGTGGGTCCTGGCTGGGTCTTAGTTGGTTGGCTCTGAAAGGTCTTACCTGGGGCTAGAAGGGTTAGTTATCACTATAGGTGATTGGCTGGTTGAGGTCTTGGATAGACTGATACATAGAGATAGAAGGGTTAGTTATCACTATAGGTGATTGTCTGGTTGAGGTCTTGGATAGACTGATACATAGAGATGGGTTTCTAAACTTCAAGGCTGGAGAACGATGAGGTGGTGATGGTCTCCTTCTGGTTGAGGTCTTGGATAGACTGATACATAGAGATGGGTTTCTAAACTTCAAGGCTGGAGAACGATGAGGTGGTGATGATCTGCAAGGAGAGGAAGAGGTTCATCAAGCACGCAGTGGAACATAGGTATGCTCTTGCAACAACTCATGTTTGCTACATTCATTCTCTCCGAACCACTGGTTTTGACCCCAAACATTTTGTTGAAGAGGAAAACTAGTAGAAGAACAGGACTCTGGTTTGCTACATTCATTCTCTCTGAACCACTGGTTTTGACCTCAGACATTTTGTTGAAGAGGAAAACTAGTAGAAGAAAAAGACTCTGGTAGTACAAGTCTTGTGCTAAAACTGACCACAACAACGTCCGAACCAATTGTTCTGCCAAAGAAAACCCTAGAAGCACCACTGCCACCCCCATTGCCATCGTCACCACCCCCATCTCCACCATGTGCGAAAGGGAATCCTATATCTTCATCACTTGGTGACAAGTATCCTCCTTAACCCTACAAGAGTCCCCATTATCTGAGATCACTGGGAAACCCACCCATGTCAGTTGAGGAGAGGCATCCCTCTCTAGGGATGGACTCCTACGTGCTTCCACAATATGGGATGACTGATTTTTTCAGTGCAACCATGCCTCTTCAAGCTCCTCTTGGTCCAGTTGCTTCATACGACAATGGGAGTACTCGGATAGACCTTTCCAACGGGCTATCGTGCGCCTAAAACAGAGATCGTATGCAAAAGTTATGACCTCGGGAAGTTGACCGACTAACTTCCCCAAACGGGGCCCACATGACTTTTGGCGCTTCATCTCCTAGGGTTAGGTTTTTCGATTTCTAGGGTTTTTGACATTCCTGTTTATTGTAAAAAGGCCTTCAGAGCCTCATTGTAATGATCTTCTTGCGAATGAACGCAACTGTCACATCTCTTCTCAGAGATAAACCACCACCATTCTAGCAAGCTTGTTTTCCGCTGCATTTTACAGTTTCAGCTTATTTCCTTATTGAATAGAAAACCATTTTACTGTATCTCTGTTATTTTGTGTTAAGCATCTTTTAATAATCTGTATTCATTTCGTTATGCTCATAAAATCCGGATCATAAATAGATGGTGAAATTTGATAATGACAAGCATCACAATTTTAATTTCTAAACCCTCAACACTATTAATTTTTTATCGTGAGGCTTTTAGGTTGGCATTTGAAATATTACTTAGGAAAGTTCAATATTTTTTTTTAATGATTTCATGTTTAAGATAATAGATAATATCCAAATATTATTTAAATTAACAATTATTTGAATGTTAACTTAGTTAAATTGCATAGTGATCACAATACCTCCCAATGATTAATCAATGTTAACCAAATACAATTTTTGTTTCCAAGGGAAAAATCGTAACTTTATATTCAAGAAGAAAAAAGTTACATTTAGTATGTGTAAAGCATTAATAAAAAAAAAAAGTCTAATTTAAAGTTTATCTAAAAAAAAATATAGTCTATACTCTTTTAACATGTCAACTAATATCCTATATTAGCTTTAAATCGCAAAAATCCCTAAACTAAAAAATGTATAAAGTCCATAATAGTGAAAGCAAAATTATATTAAAATAGTCTTATCAAAAAACTAGAATTTCAATAGTTCTCATCAAAGCAAAGATGTAACATACTCAACCCCTAAAATTCATTAGGCTCGTGGGGTATGTTGACCGCCTATTCAGCTAGGGGGTCAACTCATGTGCCATGAAGTATGCATCATCAGATGCAAGTATGTCGAAGACAGTATTGGTTATACTTGGGTATTTTATGCTCCAGCACTAAATTTTGTAATCGAAATTTCCGCACCCCTGCGTGGGTTAATAATGTAATAAGTCTGCATGGATCATAGTTAGGTCAAGTACCTTGGGATGTTTTCGTTGGGAGAGTTTTTTTCACCGAGGGTTTTTTATCCTCAGGTTGTCAACTGGGCTTTTCAGCCTGGTTGATTTCCCATGAGTTTTTCCCTCACACATGCAATAATTCCTCCAAAGTGGTGAACGACGTTCTAATGATCTCATCCTTTGGTAGCTATTGTTTAGGAATGATGTAAATGACCATGCCAGA